>JAXQQM020058977.1:0-41770 GCA_034641835.2 Pinus albicaulis
AAAAATAAGCATAACAAATTTTTGCGAAAATTTTCAACTTTTTGGACATAAATAGACAAATTACCTCATATTTGGTTCATTGTTACATTGCCGATTTGGAAAAAAGTGCTCTGGAGAAAAAAAATTCTTTCGTCAAATGAGGAGCAACCGACCGTCAAATCGCACCAAATTTGTCAGGTAAGATCATCAACCATCCTTGTTATTCATTTTGTCCATTCATAAATCAAAATTTAGTAATTTTCACCATAGAATCTCTTGCAAAAAAATCACGGGTTTGCGCATACGCGGGTTGGTAACGATAAAGTCGCGTATACACGTGACTGTGCACAAATAAAGTCGCGTATGCGCAGGCCCAAATGAAAAATGCGTAGCTAATGAAGGAATTGTTGAAATTTTGCAGGATGACCATATCATGGAGAGAGCGTGAACACAGTGCAATTGATCAAGAAGTCATGCGAGATCGAGCATCGCTAAATATTCTTCAGAATTGCGGATTGCTCAAGTTTTTCAAAATGCCAAATATGAAGAGTAATGTCTGGTTTCTCGAAATGCTTGTGAACTATTGGGAACCAGAAGAAGACTGCTTCATCATAGATCAGATGCCCATACGCATCGAAGTGGAAGATATATATTTTATTACTGGACTCTCCCGGAGGGGGGAGCCAGTAGACTTGCATGGTAAGCCTTTGGGAGGGCTAACCGTGGAAGATTACGTCCACGTCTACTGCGTAGAGGGTTCCAAGAAAGTGGGAACTCAAATTGCAATCAAATATTTAAGAGACTTGCACATAAAAATCCTCCTTTTTACCATTGGGAGAGTAGCAGGATCAGCTTCTCTACACCAGGCATCCAGGACGCAAATGAGTATAGCAGTGGAATGCTTAACTCATTTATATGATTGGTGCATAGCTCTACCGATGAACATGAAGCAACAATTGACTTCAATCCGAAAGGAAAAGACAAAACATTTTGGATATGGTACAATTTTGATGACATTCTTCTTCGAGAAGATTCCAGCGCTGAGACCCAAAGTGATCTCTACCATCAGCAACCCGAGAGACCCAAGAATTGCCCGCTGGGCAGACATGATGAAGAGATTGGGGGGAAGTGAAGTTCCCCAGACCACTTGGGATGATGAGTTCTTCCTTTGGTGGGGAGAACAAATCATCGCTGTGGATGACTATCCCTATGCCGGGATGGACTTTCGTGGCGATCCAGATCTTGTCCTTCCACCAGGCGCGGCATGGGGCACAGTCGGTAAGTTTGCAATTTTTGACTTATATAATTTTTTTGGATTTTTTCAATATATATGAAAAAATGAAAAACAAAGATGTTTTTGATTGGATGCAAAATGACTTACAATTTTATGTGCGACCTGAAGGTTACCCGTGACATAAGCGTCGCAGGGGCGAAGCGGATACAGTAGATTCAGACAGGACCCTCCAGGCTGTACAGAGGAACCTGGAGGGGTTAACCTGCCAAGTACCTATGGCTGCAGTGGAATATCTGCCTGAAGCCATCCAGAGACGGGTGGTAGGAGTGCCCCGAGACTGGGTACGGTTATTCCGCCGAGTTGCCACCGCGATCGTGTTCTATAGGAACACAACTTCTGGGCAGGGACCTCAGGAGTAGATAGATATGATGTATCAGATGACTGTATATTATTTGAGACTGAACATGATCGGGCATAAGCCCAAATTTTGTATGACTTTATGGATCCAAATTTTGTAAAGTTTTTTGAACACTCTGATGATATATATACAGCGATGTTTGATGTGATGTGACAAATGTATCAAAATGTATGATGTTTTTGATGATTAAATTTTATTGTATGGAATGATTAATATGCCAATCCAGTGCTTGATTAGCTAATGAGTCTGCCAACCAATTGTCAGCTCGAGGAATATGAATGAAAGTTAAAAATTGAAATGATCTCTGTAACAAACGTACCCTCAAGAACAACCGGAGTAAAAATGGATCTCGAACCCGATAAGTATTGTTCAACTGCGACACCACCAGCTGAGAGTCCAAGAAAACTACCAACGAATCAACACCCAAAGATATTGCCTCCGAGAGTAGATAAAAAACTGCAGTGTATTCTGCTATGTTATTGGAAGCAGGACCAATGCAGACCCCTCTTGATACTAACAGCTGACCGGATGGATAATGAAGTACCCAAGCCGCGGAAGCTAAGTTCTGGGTGTGTCTACTAGCACCATCGGCGAAACCAAAATGACTCATGACATCCAACACAACCTGCCAAAGCAGATCAAAAACATCACCATCCCATCAAAGATCGAAAATCAACCAGATATGTACAAAGCAAAAACTACTATATACAAAAGCAACATGCCAGGCTGAAGCCTAGGCATAATACTTCTTCAAATAGAGCCCATTTCGAGGCTCTGGCAACTCGTTCCCTTCAAAATCAACCAAGGTATATGCTCCTTTCTTAAGGTCTTTTTTAACGATGAAGGGGCCATACCACATAGACTTAAACTTTCCTGCCCCCAGGGCATCTTTTTCTTGGGCATAGACCAAAACAAGGTCACCTTCCGAAAAAACCCTAGGTTTGACCACCTTATCGTACTGAGCTTTAACTCGGTTTTTATGCGCTTCATTCATCGTGGCGGCATCCCGACGCTGCTCATCGAGATGTTCCAGATGAAGGAGCCGTTCTTCAAGACTAGAAGTGTCAGGAAGAATTTCAACAGCTAATTTAAGAGAAGGAATCTTGCATTCAATGGGAAATACGGATTCCAACTCGTGCACTAGCTGAAACGGAGTAAAGCCAATCGCAGTTTTCACTGACGTCCTGTATGCCCAAAGTGCAGGATATAGCATAATATGCCAGTTGGATCTAGCTTTATCAATTGTCCTTTGAAGAATTGTCTTCAAGGATTTATTCATGGCTTCCACTTGCCCATTGGCTTGAGGATAATATGGAGATGAATGCTCCTACCGGAAACCCAATTTGAGAGCCAACTCAGCCATCATACTATTCTGAAAATGACTACCATGGTCAGTGACAATCTCTCTAGGAATACCAAAACGAGCAATAACTTGGTTGAAAAGGAACAAAGCTGCAGTCTCACCATCGTTCCCAAAAGTAGGCATAGCCTCGACCCACTTCGTAAAGTAGTCTACTGCTACAATAATGTACTTGTGACCTTTTGCCGAAGGTGGGTTACAAGTAGTATAATCAATACCCCACTTTGTAAAGGGACTGACAGTAACGACTGGAAAAAGCGGAGCTGGATGAGCGTGCATTTTTCGAGTATAGACCTGACACGGATGACACTTTTTGACCGATTCAATACAATCTTTGAAAATCGAGGGCCAAACGTATCCAGCACGCAAAATCTTTTGGGCTGTAGCAAGCCTAGATAAATGACCCCCACAAGCTCCACTGTGAGAATCATTGAGCACAGCCTCAGCTTTTTCGAGAGTTAAGCAGCGTCTTAGGATTGAATCAACCCCTCGACGGTATAAAGCATCACCAATAATCAGATAATTCTTGGCCAAGTGACGCAGCTTACGACGCTCATCTTTCGAAAAAGTAGAGGGAAACTTCGCAGTCTGGAGATACACAATGATATCTCCGTACCAAGGATCCTGTGAAGAGATAAGAAACAAATGTTCATCCGGAAAGGATTCATCATAGATCATCTCTTCCCCACAGGGAAACTCGGAGATCAATTCCGCGAAAACCAATGATTTCTTGGACTTGGCAGACATAAACTCAAGATCAAATTCCTGCAAAATCACAATCCATCTATTGTATTTTCCCCCAATCACTCGCCTACTAAGGACAAAATGAAATGGATTGGCTACTGCCAAAACATAAATTTTTCATAGAATAATGTAATGTCGGAGTCGCTACACAGCATGAACAGCTGCTAAAGCTAAATTTTCTATCGGAGTATACCGGAGTTCAGGTCCTACCAATCCTCGACTAAGATAGTATATAACATGCTCTGCAAGAGCATCATCTTCCTGAACCAGAACCATACCAATAGTAGATTCTGCTACTGCAAGATACAAAAGGAAATCCCTGCTATAATCAGGTGGACTCAATAAAGGAGCAGAGGTCAATGCTTTTTTCAAAGCATCGAATGAGCGTTGAGTGAAGTCATCCCAAAGAAATGGAACTCCCTTCTTCAACAATCTCATAAATCCCTTGGTAACTTCAGCATAATTTACGATAAATCTCCGAAGAAAATTAGACTTTCCTTGTAGACTTTGAAGTTGACGAATAGAAGATGGGGGAGGCAACCGAAGTATTGCCTCAACCTTGAAGGGATCTACCCTAATCCCTTCCCTAGACACAATGAATCCCAATAACCGACCGGATGTAACCATGAAAACGCACTTGTTCGGATTCAACCTAATCTTATAGAAACGACATCTTTCAAATATTTGTCGGAGGTGACCAGGATGATCCATCCTCTTTCGAGAATGAGCAGATAAATCATATAAGTATGCCTCGATAATCTTTTTGATGTTATGGAAGGCATATGACATGGCCCGCTGAAAGGTAGACCCAGCATTTTTAAGACTAAAAGGCATCTTCTTGTATGCAAAAGTACCCCAGGGAAAAATAAAGGCAGTCTTATGTTGATCTTCAGGACTTGGAGAATCCGATTATATCCCAAGAAACCATCCATGAAGGAGAAAATCTCATTATCGGCACACTCGTCAATGATCTGATCGATAAATGGTGTGGGGTAATTATCTTTAGGACATGCTTTATTGAGGTCTCTGAAATCAATGCAAACTCGAATTGTTCCTTGTTTTTTATCTACGGGAACAGGGAAAATGAATCCCACCTTAAGCAGCTTCTCAACCTCAGCTTTGATAGCTGTTGCCTTCCTAGGATTGACTGGATGAAGTTTTTTCCTTACAGGCTTAGCATTTTCGTAAGTCTTGATCTCATGTCGGACAATAGATGGATCTATACCAGGCATTTCCTCATAAGACCAAGCGAATACATCCCTATACTCTTTAAAGAGCTCGGTGTAAATCTGAATCTCTTCACGGGAACATTCAGCTCTGATGAAGACATTCTCAATAATATTGGGATCCCCAATGTCTACCTAGATAGTAGGAGAAATCACAGCCATGTTCCTCCATAAACCCGTGTCGGGTGCGGTATGTCAATGACCAAGGAATCCACGGAGACAGTGCAGAAGAAAATCTTGTTTCAACTTCGGCCAACCGTAAAGAGTAAGAGTGATGACAAAAGTCATCCCACGGTCTATCTAGGAGGTATCAGCCATAGCTTCCAGATGGCCTCCTTCGGTATGGAAGAGAGTGTATCAAGAACCGGGCAAAAGAAGAACTAAGTGTCCAAGTCGGGAGCGACATCTCCATCCAACTCTTCCTGGAAAGAGTGGGAATCCCCCTGGAAAGAGTGGATTGGATTGGATTCCGGCAGTCAACAACAGACCCATAGTTAAATCTACCAGAAGAGCTGAAATTCTGACCCACCCACTTGACCTTCCGCTAATGTGGCAGTAGGGGAAGGTAAGGTCCAAGGGTCCGAAAAATAATGAGTTCTGAAGAACTCTCTTCGAAGAGGAGCCTTGGAGGATGAAATTTCATTTATATGCATCGTAGGAGGAGGAATATCGAAAGTACCCATCAAGGAAGAATACATTCCAACCCCTAAATTCTCAACAGGCGCCTTAGTATTATCCAACTTTGGAACAGAGTAGTCAGTAGACGCATTCGGGTCTACATGAGGACAGTCTAGTTGATCCACTGTAACGATCCTCCCTTCGTGAGGGAAAAAAATAATCCGAAATAATGAGGATGCAATGGCATCCATCTCATAAATCCAGTTTCTCCCCAATAGAAGGTTGTAGTCCAAGCTTGCATCCACTACCTCAACCTCTATACTGACAGTTTTTCCCCCAACACAGATGGGCAAAGCTGGGACAATACCATGCGGTCTATGAGAATGGCCATCGAACGCAGTCATAAGAGTGGTAGATGGAACAGCTTTGGGAGATCCAATTGTCTTCCAACATGTGAGAGACATCACGCATGTGGAAGCACCCTCATCAACAACCGTCCGAAAGATGTTGCACTTCCGGTACGATGATTTAATATGAAAAGCCATATGATGGGGGAGTCTCTTCTTAAAATTAGACATATCAAAAGTAATCAGAAGAGAATTTTTTGGATCAATAGCCCCAATGGCAGTGAGCAAAGCACTGCGCTGAGCTGGACAAGACTGGAGTACTTCTAAAGCCAACATAGCACAAGGACTCTGCGCCAGATCTTCCACAATAGAGTAGTTCTGGGCAGCCCTAGCATTTGGATTAATCGTCGACTGCTTAGTAGATGCTTTGGGCATCCAAGGCATAGCCTCAACAGTAGGCTTTGTAATGTGAAGCGGCTCAGTAGCATCAGGAGTATCCTTAGCTTTCGAAGACTCTTCTCTGCCATAATCACGGGATCTCATAGCAACATCCACGTGAGCACTCATCATGAATATGTTCGATGGAATTTCCCCTTCCTGGGTGCCCCCAGAGGAAGCCCCAGGATTTTGATTCGCACCAACAACTAACTGTTGCCCTTGGGGAAAAGGGTTTGTCAACATAGCCTGGGAACTAGAAGAACCCTGCTGAGCTAACAAGCGCTGCGCATCCTGAATTTTAGGGCAAAGGTGCGTAAGGCAGTCTCCAGTACATAACTTGCATGGAAACTTCACTTTCTTTTTGTCCTTTGGACCCTCACCAACATGCTCGTTGGTTTTATTCGCATTACCCTTCCCGTTCTTGCCCTTTTTCTTATTATTTCGTCCCTTCTTCTTCCCTTCGGATTGTTGATTTCCTTTGGGATCAGAAGCTTGGACAGCATTTATGGACAAAGACTGAGAAGGCGATGACTCAGTAGGCACAACCTGACCAGAAGGAGAAAATTGCAAAGACAACTGCTGCAGTTGATTAAGCAGGCTCGCTGCACCACTATTGATCGACCCGATAAGCCCATCACCATGCGGACCACGCTTAGTTTTGGATAAATCTAATTTGGAGCAGGAGCATGGCAAGATGTGAGGACTCAGATCAGAATAGTGAGGGTCGAACCGCCGGGCTCTAAAACGTTCACTCTCAGAATATCCTCCCACAGATAAACTTTAGAAACAACTTTCTACAGAGATTCAAACCATTCCAAAAGGAATTCTCCTGGAATATGAGATTTAATAAGCCTCTTCCTTCTCCGCCATTCCTGAATATGGTAAAAAATGTGGGTTGCGTCATCCTGTTTAAAATTAGCTAGGAGTTCAGTCTCGGCATCATATCGGACAGGCAACTGGAAATGGTTTAGAAATGTAACAGATGTATCTAAATAGGAAAGCAAAACTGCCTTCCCCCAAGCAGCTCAATATACCAAGCCAAGGCTTCAGCTAGGGGTGCGTTGAAACAATCTCAAATCTCAATCTAATCGTTGATCGTGAGTTAGGAAGAACACCATAAATGGAAAGGGTGATGGTGTCGGATCCTCCATTCTTGCCTCTGTGGGCAATCAATGCTTGAAGCGAGTTTGGCCTGACCGGAGCCACCCTGACTTCACCAACGGACGTCTGCCACTAATATCCGGCAAGCTAACGCGTGAAAGGTAAACGAGGGTGAGATCAAGTTATCCATCCCCAGATAGGATGAATTCCCTACATTCTGAAAAGAATACCCTAGATTTGATAAGGCACCAGGTTTCCAGAAAGAACTCATAGAAAAAGGAGAATAATCTCCTCCCAACGCAGAGTTACCAAAGACCAGACCAGTTCCCCCTCCTGAAGTATTGAATGAAGAGGAAAGCCCCTAATAGGGGTTCCAGGAATTAGAAAGAGGGGAAAATTTTTGATAAGCACTCGACGAAGGGAAAGAAGAATTCCCTTGGTGACCAGCGTAAAACTGATTCCCTGCCCCCACTGTAGTGAATACAGGGTTCCAACCTGTAAAAGTAGTCGAATTCTGACCACCAGACCAAGGGTTAAAACTCTGGGTCTGAGAAGTAAAAGGAAAGGACCCTAAAGAAGGATTCAAACTAGGAATATGTCCAGTTACGAAGGGGAACCCTTGAAAAGAAGCTGATCCACCAGCCATGGAAGACATGGGTGTAGATCCAGCTGTAGCAGCGGAAAAGGAAAAAGAAGGAATCCCACTAGTGGGCATTCCAAAACGGAAGGGACCAGATTGAGAAGCATGTGCTTAGGTGAAACCAGAGCCAAACACAGCAACACTAGAGGCAATCGAAGATATAGCAATAGTGCCCCCTCCTTCAACAGAAGCAGGAGTCTGAATGCCTGCAGCACTCACAGCAGAAGCCGCGTTCCCAGTCGTGGCCATCGAAAGGTATGTATAATAAGGAGGATCTTCCGGTCTCTCTGACTCGGGTCCGATGTATTCAACAATGAACAGATAATCAGGAGGAAGAGGAGATGGAAGTGAATATGAGGGTTCAAACACTTCCTCTACCTGTATTTCTTCTTCCTGCGGAAATAATACTCGCGAGGTGAGCGGAGTGCTCCTCTCGAAACCAACACCAGAATCAGCTACGAAACCTTCAGACCCTTGTGGAGGATCTCTCTCCACTGCGTCAGATGCCACAGGGTGGTAACCACTTGCTAAATCACTCCTACGCCTTCTTGAAGAAGGCTCTGGACTCTCGGGAGATAACCCCAGGATTCTCCTCGATCGACGAGGCGCTTGATCATACCATCACTTTAACGTATTTGACTAGACTCAAAATATAAAGCTAGGCAAGCTAGAGCAAAGAGCACTCCCTAAAAAATAATCCCCGAGATACAATCAAGCAAACATTCTTCAAGTATTTCTCGCTCCCGGTTTAGACCAGACACCAAAATACCAAAAGCAAAAATATAGGACCTCCCGAAAGTAGTTCAGATAATTACGCCGGTGCCTACTAGCGAAGGGGACAACAGTTACGCCGAACCCCTAATGACAATTCTTTCCGGCTCAAGTACCTGCTTTAAGGCACCCCCCGTATACCGGTGAAAGTGATGCGAATACCGCCTCGTGTACCAGCAGTATTCCCCCCGCAATTACCCAGTGGGTGGAACCTAGGAGTGGCAACTATGGGCACCAATCCGTGTCGAAAGCCGGGTGGTGTCTTGAGGTCGCATTCAACAACCGCAGAGAGGGGTCTCTCTTCTGTTCTCTTCACTTCCCCTCGCGCTTGACTCTCTGGAGGAGAGCTTTCCCGGTCCACCTAACGGAGTTGGATTTCGCTCAATTAATCAACTTCTATGTTTTGTTTGAGCGGCCTTAGAGAGTTAACTCTCCACTCACCTAATCCAAGGCCCTACAACCTAGCTAGTTGGTGTATGACACTTAGAAAACTTGCTAGTTGATTTTAAATTATATCGCTTATTTTAATCGGCTGTTATGTTAAGTCAAAGGGATACGGAAATGAAACTTATGGTGTTTTGACGCAGAAAAGAAATTAATAAAAACCAAACTACATGCAAATGCAGTTATTTTCTTTTGATGAAAAGCAACTTCTACACAGGTTCTACGAGATTAAAAATTTTATTTTTCTTTTCAGATAACAAACTCACACTCGCAAAAACTATGAAAATGACTAAATGCTTAAGTGCACCTGATGCAAATCACTAAGAGCATGCAAATTCTAAGATGCAAAATCTCCTAAAGCAGAGAGAAATTTCCCAAAGATCCTTCAGTTTTATCTCTTTTTGGTTGTCCAGAAAGCTAGTTCCCACAATAAGAAACTCTTAATATAAAGACACCAAAATTGCTTGAAAACAAGAGGAAGAAATCAATGACAACTCCTTTCCAAAATCAAGTCAAAATCCAAAGGCAAGAAACCTCAACAAAGCTTCAAAAGATATAATGAAACGAAAACAAAAATGCAAAAACAAAAGCAAACAACAAAGAAAAATGTTTTTTGAGCTTTTGAGTTTTATAAAAGAAGAGTTCGAAAAGACCAAGAAAAACTATCAAATCCCAAGCCAAACAATACTGAATTTCAAGCAAAAACTTCAGAAACGCTCCAAATATTATAGGGCTAACTAGTAGCAAGATTTATATGAGCAAAAGAAGACAAGAAACTCAGTCACTCAGCCTAGAAGAATAGTACAACCTTGCAGCAAACAAAAACTTCAAAGAACCAAGAAAGACTCTTCAAAAATTGCAACAAGACCTAGTCGACTGAACTCAAGAAAACCAACCAAGAAATGGGCAAAAATCGAAGTGAAAAGCAAGACACAAAG
Organism: Pinus albicaulis; assembly: GCA_034641835.2. Taxonomy (NCBI): domain Eukaryota; kingdom Viridiplantae; phylum Streptophyta; class Pinopsida; order Pinales; family Pinaceae; genus Pinus; species Pinus albicaulis. The sequence goes on from JAXQQM020058977.1 coordinate 10,259, forward strand.
GTAGGAAAGAGTAAATGAGCAGGAGCTCTCTGTTCTTATAAAGCAGAACAACCAAGAATCCCCAGAAAGAGATCTTGGTACTCGAACCAGGAATGCCAGCACAAGAAACAAGACTTTGCCAAATAAGCTAGTTTTCAATCAAACAAGAGAGAGAAAAGACCAAAGACCACTTTCTACACAATCCAGAGGACACAAAGACACTGCAGGAACAGGTCTCCACAGACAGACAGGACTAAAAAGCCAAGAAATCCAAAATTTCAAAATCTACCCAGGTATACGCTACTTAACAGTTTGGCAACAAGCGTGCATACGCGACTGTGCTAAAGGAAACCCGCGTATACGTGACTCCCTTTAACAAAAAATGCGTGTATATGCGACTGTGTGCAGACAAACCCGCGTATATAAAGGTAAATAATGAAAAACAAAAAAGATCAAGCCTGGATAAGAAACCAGGACTTCGGTCTGACTGAGAAAGAGTAAACTAGAATGGAAATAAAAGTTAAAACTGTTGGAAACCTATCAAACAACTGAAACCACCCAACAAGGGAATCACAAGCATGCATGAGGAGTCGCCAGTTCTGTTTTGGGGAAAATCACCCTAGAGGTTTGTTGGGTCAAAACCTCCACAGAGCAGGGCATGCCATTCAGAAGGACTCACACACAACCATACTTGAATGCAAAAAACTAGATAACAACGATAGCAGAACTCACCCGTAGTCCTACGTTCGATGTAGATCCTGCAGGGTTCAAACCCCCAGCAACCTTCCTTTCTCCTTCAACCTGCCAAACAAGAAAGAACATGCACGGAAACCTAATTGTACAGCATATAATTCTTCTAAACGTTAGTGTAATCAATGTGAAATATGATATAAACGATAATAACTGCTTAATAATCAATCTTTCCACATATACAAATAGATACTAACATAGAAGTTCAGGAACAAGACGGTTCTTCATTATTATGAATAGCATGTACAGAAATAAAGAGTGGAGAGATCACCTGAATCCTTCCATGATCTTCGAGCAGACCGTCGTCCGGATTCGTCCCACCCTTGCCTCGCTAAGAAACTCTCAAGACTTGTGCACTCGAGATGGCATATAAATGGATGAACATCTCCAGGAAACAAGGGTTTCCTGTATAAATCTGGGAAAGTGCAAGAGGCACGGGAATTCAGACTTGAATTGGGATTCCAACAGAGTATAATGTCTATAAAATTTCTCTCTCCCTTAGGCCATGCACATGAGGGGATTTTATACTCCCTCAAGGTAGTTTCAATCAGTTGGAAACAGTTGGCCACGTGCTGGGGTGGTTGAACTACTGGAGAACCATCAACCCAGCCCAAAAATAGGGAATTTATATATATATTTTTAATGGTTTTAATGGCATACGCGGAAAAGTACATGTGGACTCGCGTATACACGCGGAAAAGTCTGGGCATACCCGCGTATGGGAATTTTAACACTGTTTTTTAGTGAATTTGTTCAAATCTGTAGGAATGGGTGCTCAAAGCCATAAAGACAATCATGAATCACCTGAGGGTGAAAAATGATGCTATAAAAGATGCCCCCTAATATATGAGGTCAGAAGGGGTACATGATGGCCGAAATGTATTATGCACATAGAAAGAACTTCGCAAGGACAAGAGAGGACTTCACCAGATTTCAGCCTGCCAAAACCAATGAAAGAAACCAGAGAGTCAACTCATGCTGAGGCGGGCATACCCATGCTCAGTCAAAAATACATCATATGGAAAGTACTGAATAGATCCAACATGTATACAAGTATAGCTGAACTGAAAGTACACAATGAATCATATGAGCATGGCCCGGAAGTATAAGTCTGAATCATTGTCCAAGTATCACATATATAGAAAGCTGAGCAATGATGCTACAACAAACGTCTACACTCATCGCTACCCTCCGCCGCATGTCTTCTGTGTCTTCTAAGGTAAGGGGATCCCTTTCTCTTAATTGATAAGACATGTCTCGATCAAATCCATCCAGAAATTTTACTAAGGCTAGGCCTTATGGAGGTTTCATGTGGGGAGGGAGTATATTGTATACACTATTTAACCTAGTGCAGTAGTCTTGAACACTTTGCCCAACATTTATCTTAAGGTTATCATACTCTGACAGGATTTGAAGAGGATTTTTCTTAGTCTCCCACTTGATTATGAATGTTTGATAAAGGGAAGGGAGGTCATGAATGCTGTTAGGAGTTAAGTTCTTCAACCATTTCTTTACTTCTCCTCCTAAAATTTGGGAAAACACTCTCATTTTTATGGTCTCCTCTTCTATTTCTTGGTATTCAAATGCATCATTCATCTTTTCTACATGTTGTTGGCCAGTGGTAGAATCAACTCTGGTAAAGTGAGGGATTTTATATTCGTAGTCCTGTGGTATGGGCAGTAAAGGTTGTGGTAGTACTAGGGGGGCTTACCATGCTGCCATGATAGGAGGTAATGGAACCCAAGGAGGATTTACATGAGGAGGGTTTATGAGTGAAAGTGGAGGATTAAATGGAGTGGTTTGCACAGTGGATTTATGAGTGGGGATAGAAGATGTACCTGGACCAACTAGCTGAGATTGAGCAGATTTGGATCGAAAGGATTCAAAGTGTTGGAGAAGCTAAAAATCAGGAGGCGTGGAAGGAGAGGCTTCTCTACTAGGACTCTGCTATAAGTTTCTAGGCTCAAGGTCTGTCTGGTCTATCCAATTTTGAGACTTAGTTATGAATAGGTTTCTTCTATGGTGTAAGTCAAATTGGGTATCTCACAAGGATGTAAGGTTTTCAGGGACATAACTTTCTTTGTGAATTGGTCTAGCAATAGTTGAGTCTTAAGTCTTAGAATTTTTTCTTAGGATTCTTTCTAGGTCATCAACTATAGTAGGAGGGTTTGGGTCGGGGTGAGATCTGGTGCTGATTCTTTGTGAAGCCAGATTTCAGACCCACAATATAGAGAAGCTGAAAGTTTGCAAGGTTTTTGAAAATAAACCAATTTATAAGAGGACTAAATTCACACAGTATGTGACTGGGCTTTATAATATTAGGATTGATTAATGAATTCCCAGGGGAGTCTGTGAGAAACAGTGGAGTCACCAGGTCTATTAGAAACTACTGGAGTCACCAGGTGGATGATGCTAACTGTTTGAAGATTTTCTTATTGCCCACCATCAACAATTGAATACCAATCTAGAGATATTTTTGGGTTTTCTGAGTTCTTTGTGTAACAATAAGAGTTTTAATGAGTGTTCCCCAGTATGTTCACCATTGTGCTAGTATGGAAAATCAACCAAATATCTTGGCTAACACTTGATTTATCTAAGTTTGACAGGGGATTTTTGAGTTTTGAAGGAATATTTAAGCTGTTACTTACTCAGTCCCACCGTGATCGCCATTATGTTAGGTCCCTGTAATTTGGAAGATTGGCAGTGACCAAATAGACAAGGGTAGCATCAAACCAACTTTGGAGTCCTAGGACCTAGCCTTCCTGGACTCAGAGAGGACTCTCTCTATATTTGTATAAAAGATATGACTTGTTTGTTTTAGGATGATGATTTTAGGCTAGTTAAAATGATAGGGTTTGTTTGTTTTGTTTTCTTTGGTTGGGTAGGTTGTCAAGAAGAACAGATAGAGTAAGAGAAATTCAAACCATTTGGCTATGGGGTCTATGAAAGGCTTAAAAAGGACAACAATGAATCAAGGGTGTTTCATAAGGAAGGTTAACAAAGCCAAATGGATCTTAGTAGCTTATGTGAGTGAAATGAACATTAAATTTGTGAATATAGTAGGTTTAAATGGAAATTAAGAATCCTTTAACATATAATATGACAAGAAGGGCTTTCAAGATCACTATGCTTAAGAAATAACCAAAGGACAGGGTGCACCATAAACTTCTCTGGTCAAACTTCACCAAGTAAAATTTAAAAACAACAATCCATTAAACCCTAGAGAGTAGGGAAATCCTAAATTCTCTAGTTATTCACCTTCAGAGAAGTAAACCATGTAAGATAACACATTAGTAATGATTAAAGAGCAGGGAACTCCTAAATTCCTTAATAAAACTATAAAATACCTTAAAAATAACTATTGAAGATGGACTAAAGGACAGAGCAAACCATAAAATTCTTCAGCCAAACCCTAATTAGTAAACTTCAAATAAAAGGCCTTAAAAACAATGTTTTAAGCTACACCAAAGGACAGGGCATACCATAAACTTCTTTGGATTGACTCCATTGAACCATTCTTAAGAAAACAAGCTAAGTGGAACTAGAGAGCGATCAATAATTATCCAATCACACCTAGCAGAGGAAAACATATAAAAAACAGAAGGTAGACAGAATTAAGGTGCCTCTCAACAACATATCTTAATCTAAAATTGCTACTCTGTCACAAGGGAAAGACGCAAAATATGGAAAACATAAGAAGACAAGTAATAGATTAGAACAAAATCACCATTAACTAGGTTCATTAATCCTATGAATGTTCTTGCTCCACTTCAATTCAAATCAAAACATTCACAAAACTCCAAAGCCAATTTCTTCACAACTCCAAGTCTATGATATTGAGCTCAACGATCAACCAAAAAAATTATGAATCCTTACATGCAGTATTTAAGTGCCAAATAATGAATTAAACCCTAGATATGGTCTTATAATTCATTAATTACATAATAAATTCATTTGACCATTGAGACCATGCAAGGGCCAAGGCACAAGTATCCCAAACTCATTAAATGCAAAAATAAATTCTAACATAACTTCTAAGCCAACTTTGGAGTTATTTGTCTTCAAGACCTTAAAAATATATTTTTCAATAAATTTTGATGTGTTTTTTTGACTTTCAAGCAAGGTCGCAACACCAATGTAGAAGGGCACAACACGAGGCCAAGGGCGCAGTGCCAAAACTAGAAAAATTGCCTTTTTTTAAGCTGAGTTTGGGAGGCCTTCTCTATGTCCAAATGAGCTCCATGATAGCTCATTGGAAAGCCTGTCCTGTCTATTTTCCATATATACTTTTAGTTTCCATATTGGTACCCATTCACCTACTCAAAAATCCATTCTCCCAAGACTTCTAAGGGAGTAGCGCCAGTGCTGAAAAGAGTGCAGAAAGGTGTTTTTTAGGTTGTTTTTGGTCCTTTTCAGGGACCGGTTTTGCTCCAAATGACCTGAAATTTTCTGAGGACCATCATGTTCATGAATATGTAATCCAATTGTCATTTTGAGTGCCCAAAAAAATAGCGCAGCACTAGTGGCACTACGCATTTGGTCCATTTTTCTGGTAGCCAAACAGTCAAAAATCAAAACTTGCACCAAAGTGCCAAAATTTGGAATTTACCTTGCTGATCATGATTTGGATGCTTGGAGGGATACATCAGCAAGGATATCCAGTTTTTCCTTCTCCCTTGCCTAATTTTTTGCTTGAATCTTTGCAAGGTATCTTTTGATCTTGGCGCTTGCAATTTTGTTCCTCCTGGCATAATGTCTTGCCATCTTCTTCTACAGGTCAATGTCTATTTTTTATTTCTCAAGTTGACCTTCTAGGTGCATAATGGCTCTTTCTAACCAATATTATCTATCATAGCTGGTCTCCATGGAAATCAGCTCACTTGGAGTGAGCTCCTCTACCAACTCTGTCTCTTTCTCTCTTTCCTGGGCTAAGGCCTTCTTCAACCCAATTGAATTTTACCTCTTCCTAGGAACTTGTTCTTCCTCATCGTCATTGTCATAAAGAGTGCCCAAGGTCTCATCTATCATAGCCTTGTATTTTCCATCCTCTTTCCGGGATCTGATAGCTCTGACCTCACTGATGGCTTTCTATGTCTCTAACTGTTGGTTTTCTACCTCAAGGAAGTTGATCACATTGTTTCCATGCCAAGATTGTTTTGTAGCATCCTAATCCTGGCATCCTTACTCTTGATCAACATGCTTGTAATCCTCTCCTCATCCTCACTCTCAAGGTCAATAAGTTGAAACTCTTGTTCAGTTTCATTATCATCCTCTTTTTCAACAATGACCTGCTCTGCAACCTTTTCCTTACCCTTATCAAGCTATTTTGTTGATGATAAAGGTAGGGCCCCTTCCACAATCTGTGGAGAAAACACCTGCCTATGACGTCTTTTATAGGTCAAAGGAAAATTATCTATGTCAACCATATCAGTTTCATATATCTTACTGTCCTCATCATTGTTTGATGTTGTGGTGTCATGAGATGAGGGAGAAGGGATGTGGGAAGGTGAGGAAGGAGGATCATCATGGGGTGAAGGAATGTGAGTGGATGGTGATGCATGAGTAGCAAGAAGGGATGGAGAACTAGGAATGGGAGGATGAAATTAGGAATGGATATCTTGTTGATGATGGCCTTGTGGAGTATTGAACACCTCATTGGCAATGAAGGTCTCCCATGGAATGCCTTTCTGTTGTAGTTGGTGCATAACCACCATCTTGATAAGTGAGTGATGAAAAAAGCTTTTCATTTGCTGAGGATAATCTCTCTTTTGCACTATGTGGGCCATTTTGTCAATGCTTCGGTAAAGGTAATATGATATATCCAACATCCTCACTCTAGTAAAGTGCATAAGAAGCCTGATGTGCTATGTGTAGAGGCGGGAGAACCTTCCCTCGCATGTGAAATACTTCATGATTATTCTCATCATAGGTGCATATCTATCAATCAAATGAGAAAATGGGAAGATGGACTTGTGGTGATCTTTATACCTAGGCTTTAGGTAGTGTTCAAAGTAACTCATGTCTAGGTTTGCTTGCTTGAAACACTTTTCCCCCACACTTGGTATTCTTGTAGCATTTGCAATGGCATTTGTAGACAACTGAAATGTCACCCCAAAAATATTGACTTGTTTTTCATGCAAATTAATAATGAAAATTCTTGTTATCTCAGGTTGGTTTTGTACTTGCTACACCTTTTCACAAAAATCAAAGCAGTCTACATGTTTGAAACATGAAATAGTAAGGGGAGATGCCATGAGTTCCCTTGTATTGAGGGGTTCAAATCTATTTATCTTGTCTCATTTGGATTTGGGCCTCAACACCACTGCCACTGTCCTCTCCCTCAGACATGTTGAAAAATTTGTTTTTGAAAACCCTAGGGCTGATGTGAAAGGAGATGAAGGGAAGGTAATGAAAAGGGGAAATTTTCAAGTGAATGAAATGAGTGAATAAAGGGAACTTTGTTATAACTATTTTTCTTCAAGGAGGATGAAAAAATGGATGAAACAGTAATTTCAAACTTAAAGCATAGGGTTTGATTAGGTTTTCATTTACATTGCATTAGAAGTGATAAAAATAGCTTGAAGATAGGGTTCATGTGATGTGAATACCCTTTCAGAGCACTTGGATGACCTTAGAAAATATTTGGAGGAAGTTTGAAGTGATTTGGATGGCCTCAATCCTCAAAAACCCCTTCTTTTCAAGGGTGCAATGCCATTTCTGAGGGTGCAATGCCAAGGATGAGGAAGCAACACCGGTTCTGAGCACGTAGCGCCAAGGAAATATTTTTTGGGTCTTGTCAGGAAAGAGCACAATGATCTGTCAAGGGCACAACTCCCACTTCCAGATTCGTAATTCCTTCACAAAATCAATGAAGGAAAAATGCCAGGGGCGCAACACCTTCTCCTAGGTGCGTAGCACCAGTCTAAGCGCCCAATGCCAAGACACTTTTCCCAACTTCACTAAAAAAACTCACAAATTTTTCTCTTCTGAATGCTCTCGTTCTCTTGAAAGGAAAAAGTGACTGCTTTGAAGTGTAATATGTGCTTTATAGGCAAATGGAATTTGATTTAATTGGGTAAAACCCACTTTCTAATGTTTTAAACCCCTTTTTCTTTTTTCACTAACATTCTTTGACAATTTTTTATGTAGGTTAGCTGAAGTCATCAAATTGACTCATCTTGGCTCATTAAGGCTTGACATGTGTATTTTCACAACTGTGGGATTCAAAAATACAGTAGCATATTCAAAACCTTCTCTTATTTCCACTATGGAGCTCAACTTATGCTTTTCACCTTCTCTTACCACTTTCTTGAAAACACTAGGTGTTTGCAGCTCTTTTTTTAGCAATCATTAGTGTTGTCTTCTAAGTTATCTATAGCCCTTTCAATTTCATTCATTTATGTCTAGTTAACCTCACCTTTTTCCATATTCCATCAATATTTTCTAACAAAATTTCTTCATTTTTGGTTCTACAAGTGATCACTGTTTTGGCACTCAACTGGACCATAAAGTTTAAAACCTTAGTTCTCTAAAAGACCAATGTGTTCCGCTTTCCTTGGATGTAAGTTGTTTTCATTTAGGAGTAGACAATCTACCTTATCAGTAACTTCTGCTGACAAAAATTTCAACAGTCCTAGAGAAGTGCCAAACTTTGTCCATTTTTCTCATTTGTAGACTTTGATCTAATGAGGTAATCTTCTTTGGAAATATTTTAGGTCCTTCTTCAATAACCATGTCTTGACACTATATTATGTCTGAGCCAGATTCTATAAAAGGAAAAGTAGTGCTTGAAACATTCAATGATGACCTTAAAACATGTAAAAACCCTAATGACCTAGTGGGAGGGTCCTTTGACCCGATTTTGACTAAAATTGACCTGGATATCTTCAAGTGAAAATAGAGTATGGTCAAAAGTGTTGCATTGAAGATCCAAAATCCAATATAGTTGATTTATCTAAAGAGCCTACAGAGATAGTTTTGAGACCATTAATGCTTGAGGGTCCTGGGGAACATGGGAGAAAGCTTTTATGAAGGCAAGAAGGATGAGAATTAGATAAATAAGCCTGTAATGATTCTTCTAAGATTAACAAGGTGGCTTTGGGAAGACCAACTAAGGAATAGTGAAAAAAAATTTATAAGGATAATGAACGTAGTGAGATTTCTTAAACTCAAGATACTCAAGGAATATTATTTTCAAAAATTTATAAACATCCTATATTCATCTAAATATAGTGAAAAGTGTTGATGACTAACATGTTGTAAAAGAGATCACTGATAGTGGTGCGGTGTGCTTGGCTACACTGCGTGGAGAGAACCTGCCTGGGTACTTCAATGGAAGTTGCCTAAAGCCGTATAGAGATAATATGATGCCAAAAAAATTAATATATGGTCATAGAATCCAAATGAAAGGGTCTGAATGTAGCAGAGAGGGAGGGTGTAGGCATGTGCAATAGAAGCGGAGGGGTGATGCACACATCGGGAAACTAGCCGTTGGAATAGTGAAAATGGGTAAAAAAGTTAAATTACCTTTGGATGGAGCTGAATTATTGCATTTAGTGAGGTGATATTGGAGGATTTTTTAGTGATTTCTTGAAGGTAAGTGTAAATTAATGATAATCCAACCATTTTTACCATGTTTGGCTTATAAAAAGGCAGGCATAGGTCTCAATTCATTCCTTTGTTGTTTGAATATTTGGTGCCCTGTGATTCTCTGTAATCACTGTTATCCTATTGTCTATGAGTTTTGTATGTATAGCCATGAATCTCCCTTTTACATCATTAATCCTAAATTCATATTCCTCCTGAGAATGACGGCGACCAACCCCATGGAGGAGAATTCAGCACCCCTCATTGATTCTATGTAGATGGGATCATATGAGGTCAAAGAAGTACTCCCGAAGGTCGAAGAGGTAGTGTCCACTCCTAAAAAGGAGAAATACAAGGGACATATGTCAGAATGGGCTTCCTATAAGCCACACACCTCTTCGAGAAATGTAATGTCCTGGAGGCAAGCCACCAAGGAGCGATCCCCCATCGGTGATCCATCAAAGCACCCGATGAGTGCTAGATAAGAGGCAATGTTCATGGAACCTCTCTCATGGTGGCTACCCTATGTTAAGCCACAAAATACCTCTATGAACAAGCCACAGAACATTGATAGTGTTCGGGAGTATCTACAAATGTTGTTGATTCCTTAGGACGTCCCTTTGATTCGCGAAATGTTTGGCAATATCCTTTAGATAAAGTTTGATGATTATGATCTCGCAAATGAAGAAATGTTCCCAGAGCTTGAACCATAAAATTACTTGGAACTATTGTTGTATGATGATGTACCAAAGGTAGAGCCAATGCCCTGGGTGCGCAGGCTGCACAACGCAGGAATCCTCAACCTGCTCCGTATTCCATATTTCGGAATGTACCCGATCACTTACATTTGTGTGTGCCAATTGTGGACCTTGGTCCACAAGGGCTCCTTGTGGATTCAGGGGAGAATTCTTATAGATTCCACATTGATCCATCGGATCAACAACCTACCCAAGAAGGGGCCCCATCCAATGAAAGTGTTTGGGAAGGGCAACGAGTTGAAAGTAGTGACGGAGGTGAAGAATAAATACAAGGTAGGATGGGGTAAGAGGGGCTTTCTGGTCGAGACCATCACTGATCCGACAGTGTGCATGGGCACCCTCATCCTTGGGTGTAAGATTATGAGGAAGTGTTGACCAAAAATGGTCCCTCCGCATGTCATTGCCTTGGTGAGGCAATGTGAAAAGGGAATGTTTTATAACTGGTCACAGTTTTTATGTGAGGAGTTTCTAAAGAATGTGGGTGAGATGCAGGAACTGGGAAATAATTTCTGCTACTCGTGGATTCTATTATTGATTGTGCTGGTGGCATGGGAGACCCCAGCTAATGTATTCCTTCCTAAGATAGAGCCAAGCGTATGCGATGGGGCGTGGTACACAAACTTATGGGACTCATCAAACTCCTAGCAAGTTAAAGAAAACAAAATTTTCTAGGTACTTTTTGAAGACGCGCTAGCGCAAACTATCCACTCTAGACCAAGACTCTCACCGGCTATCCATGAGAAATATGAAAGTGTTGCAGAATTTCATCTTACCATGCACAACGCCATGATCAAGGTGTGCAAGGACTCGCACTAGTACAACTTGCCTTATATGGTCACAGAGGAAGAAGTTGACTATGTCATTGCAAGATGGCCAAATACATGGAAGATTGGGCTTGGCTCCATAAAGCCCATCACATCGTCCACATCTGGGAGATATATGGCTCCAAAAGACACAATAAAACTGTGCATGAAGGCAAGCAGAACTAATACTAGAGCTGAAGTAGAAAAGGATGAAGAGGCAGAAAAAGACAAAGATCAAGAGTTAGGAGGTGACCACGAGGAGGTGGACCTCGGGGGATTGGATGGGCTCAATGGAGATGGTGTTGAACCTCCATGTGGCACTAAGCATAGAGGAGAATCATCTAAAGGGTTGCACAAGAAGCAGAAAGGGTCCAAGGTAGGAAGAGAGGAAGAGGTTACTCTGATAGAGGAGGACCTCCACAAAATTGCAGATGCAATCACATCAACATCAGAGGACTGTAGGAACACCATGGAGACCCAATACAAGGCTACAATGGAAGCTTTATAGTCAAATTTTCAGGTTCTACAGTTGAATACCGATACATTGCAAGCAAGGATAGATCAAGCAAGGCCGTTGTAAGGGAGACTGCAATCTTCTTCGATCGTCGTAACTACAAGAAGCAAAATCTGCACCTTCTCGGGTGTAGCATTATCCATGGAGCAAGTAGAGTTGTGCGGGCAAGTCCAAACCTTCCCTAAGGTAGAAATCGACCTTGCAAGGCTGCCAAGTGGGAAGCTCCATGTGCTACACATCTTCATATCCATAGAAATTTAGACTAGAGAGGCGCATGCCCATCAGCAGATTAGTGAGGCTCAGTAGATTGCAACAACAAAGGCAGCATAGTCTGCCTAGGCTCAAACAGTGCAGAAGGAAGCCATAGCTTAGCGCATGGAGCTAGAGAGCGTCATTCATAGGAAATGTGGTGAGAGCCCAAACGTATTTATCCCGGCCTCCACAAGCCAAAATTAAGAGCCTGGTCGCAACCTTCAAAGCTTCCAGGTCTGAAATTCAGTCTGTGAAAGAAGATTTTGAGTAAGAGATTGTTGCATTGTAGGCGAAGTTGCAGCTTGAGACCCCTCTGGAGGTGCATGCACAACAGGCCACACTATTAAAGCCAACATTCACCAGCATCTCTGCAGACGTTGATAATGGTTCAACACTCCTAGAGAAATCCATGGGACTATCGACCTCTATGCAGACAGATCCATTAGGAAAGAAAATTTCCGAGGAGCTACATGCAAAGGAGCAAGAGTTTGATGAATTGCAAGAGGATTTTGTTGAGAAAAATACTGAGAGGGGGGGTGAATCAATATTTAGAGCTGACTGATAATTTTTACTTTTTTTCTTTCTCTTAAAACCATGTGTTACATTACTGCATCCAACTTGTATGTCCAGAGATCTTATTATGTCTTTACTTAGATCATTGCATCATTTATTCATCAGATAAGTAGTAAGCATGAACAAAAATAACAAAACAAACCATCAAACATAAGAAAAACATATGAACACCAGGATTTAAGGTGGAAACCCAATTCGGGAGAAAACCACCGATGTTGTTATCTCAGTCTTCAATATTTATTATAAAGAAAATTTCTTACAATTTTATGCTGGCACAAACTTATACCAGCACGTAGGCACCCACCTACAGAAGGCTACAACCTTTTCTCATTTACCAGCCTTTCTTGGAAGGGAGCTACAACCCCCTGTTCTCATTTACCAGCTACCATTGGAAGGGAGCTACAACCCCCTTACTGAAGGCTTCGACCCTCAGCACCACTGCGGACCATGTTTCATCAATTTTCACACTGGATCCACCAGTTTCCACACGACATACCTTGCAAGCCACCAGATTTATTCATTCAGTACACTCACACCAGTTCTTCATGATTTCATTCATTTTTCAAACCAGAGATTCATCATCGTCAGATCATTATATCCATGGGTGCATCGTATCATATTTATCAGTTAAGAACAGAGTTCCCCCATGCAGATATTCCTTAGAGAAATTTATTCATTCACAACCCTTACGCATGCACACTCGTACTCTATTTTGCTTCTCCTTATATAGTTTTTCCTTTAGTAAAACCATGAGTCAAAACCATCCAACTACCAATGGTATTCATATTAAAATTCGAACCAATCCAAATTGAAAATCCAATCTTCGTTCTTCCATGCACGAAATGTCCCAAAGGTATTCTTTTTCTCTGCCAAATAATACTATAGCCAAGGTTAAGTAATATTAACGTGCCACTGATGGTTTTACTTTCTTTTATTGGAGTTTTATTTATCAAATTCGTGGAATTTGATAAATAAATATTATTCACACCCTTTGTTAATTAATTATTAATAATCCACACTTTTATCAAATGGCCTTTTTAAAATAGACCTTTGGATCCGGCCCCACATGCATAATCGACAGCTTAATCAATATTATTTAAAAACTGGGGCCCATAGCTAACAATCAACCCGATCGAAGGGCTCACGTTCCAGCGTGCCACATCATCCAAATCGACGGATATCGCTTGGGAAACTTGGACGGGCAATAAGACGTGATGGCGCGCCGTACTTGTGTTGTTCTTCACGCACCTTCAACAAATGATGACCGTCTGATGACCCCTTCCCAGATCAACGACGCTCAATGATATCGGTGGGCATCCTGGGTCGAGCTATAACGCGTGATGGCGTGCAGTGGTAAGTGGTTTTATGAGGTTGTATAGGGACGCGTGTCGAGCACTCTATGGAATCGCTCCTCAACCAGGAAATATCGCTTGCTCTGCATAGGCAGTGCGATGAAAACCATAAACTGCCTTCAATGTTCACTCGGTCATGGCTCCGCTCTTCCACGCAGGGTTCTGTCGCCTTTTCAATGCATTATTAAGTTGTGCTTTAATGTTTTTTCGTTTATTACAGTTCCATTGCTAAGTTTAATGCTTTGTTCACAATTTCGTTTGAGTCTTTTAGCATACATTCTTTACACCGGTTGCTCCCTTCCAACCTTGACACAACACAATGTCACTCTGTCTTCAATTCTGCTATGATATATATAATATATCAGCCTTCCATTGCATGTTCAGATTTCTATCCTGTCGCAGTTCCGCTTCTAACTGCACATTCAAGTTCTTGATTCCGCAAGATGATTACTATACTATGGTCCATCACAATTATAATCTTTGCTACATTCATCATATCTCTGCAACCATTAATTCCTTCAATTTATACACTAAATTTTTAATTTCGAATCCTTGCCACATGATTTATTATGTTTACAAAAAATGATTCGTAGTTGTCCACAGGGACTCAACTATCCTTCCTTCTGAATTCTATCAAGAATATACAGAAAATGTAGAACCTTTTTCTGTTTGATGGCCTTTTTATCCTACTCTGTCTCTGGAAAATTATGCTTCAACTATGCATTCTACTTCTATTCATTGTCTTTGCGTTGTCTGCTGCCTCAATTCCTTATCTGCCTTGCTTCCTCTCTACTGCTTCTGCTATCTCTCTGTTACTATCTCTGATTCTTGTCTAATGCTGCTCCTTGCTTCTCTCTTTTCCATCAATGACAACATTTCCAACAATCTCCCCCTTTGGAATTGATGGCAATACTCTTCCTCTGATTGTCTTATAGACGCCCTTTGTGGCTTTTCCTCCCCCTTTGACATCAATGGAAAAGAGTTGATCAAGATCCTTTTAACTGACAATACCATGCTCCCCCTGTCATCATGCTGCATCTTCAAACATAATATGACCAACAATGCATCCTTTTCATATGACCAATGCTCCCCCTTACCCTGTGCAATCAGAGATGCCTAACAGCGCCTCACAACCGATTTAATCTTCTATATTTAAGTAGACCTGATCCTCTGCATGGCAGAGACTACTCCCAGTTTCTGTCTGAGATATTCGAATGCTTCCCTGGGTAGAGGTTTGGTAAATATATCAGCAACTTGTTCTTTGGAGGGAACATATTCCAATTTCACCTTTTGTTCAAGCACTTGTTCACGTAAGAAGTGATATTTGATGGGAATGTGCTTGGTCTTGGAATGCATAACATGATTCTTTGAGATACTGATGGCACTTGTATTGTCACACATAATGGAGATAGGAGGTGAAAATTTGATTTGAAAGTCTTGTAAGATTTGCATCATCCAGAGAAGTTGAGTGCAACATGATGCGGCAGCCACATATTCTGCTTCTGCTGTAGATAAGGCAATAGAGCTTTGCTTCTTGCTAAACCAAGATACTAACCGGGGCCCCATATAGAATGCACCACCACTGGTGCTTTTCCGATCATCAACATTTCCAGCCCAATCTGCATCAGTGTATGCATGAAGAGTAAGATCAGCATTCTTTGGATACCATAGTCCAAAGTCTTGAGTTCCTTGTAGATATTTGAATATTCTTTTCACATCCTGAAGATGAGACTCTTTTGGATTAGCTTGGAATCGTCCAACAATCCCAACTGCATGCATGATGTCTGGTCTTGTCCTAGTGAGATAAAGTAGACTTCCTATCATAGATCTGTATTCTGGTTGATTCACCATGGGGGAATCATCATTAGAACTGAGATTACATCCGGTTATCATTGGTGTACTTACAGGTTTTCAATCTTCCATGCCATACTTCTTCAGGATTTTCTTGAGGTATTTTTCTTGTGATAAGAATATGCCATCTATTGCTTGTTGCACTTGCAAGCCAAGAAAGAATGTTAGTTCCCCAAGTAAAGACATTTCAAATTCTTGCTTCATATCAGAAGCAAATTTCTGACTCATAGACTCTACATTACTTCCAAAAATGATATCATCAACATATACAACCACAATCAATAGTTTGTCATTTTCAGTTTTTGTGTATAATTTGCTATTAGCAGACCCTTTTGAAAATCCTTGTTGATGAATATATTTGTCAAGACGATAGTACCATGCCCATGGAGCTTGTTTGAGACCATATAGAGCCTTTTTAAGTCTACAAACAAGTTTTTCATCATTTCCCAAAATGAATCCTTCTAGTTTTTCTATATAAACTTCTTCTTCTAGATCACCATTGAGAAAAGCAGATTTAACATCCATTTGATAAACTTTGATTTGTTGGAAGCTTGAAAAAGTAAGAAACATTCTTATGGCTTCAAGTCTGGCTACAGGAGCAAAGGTTTCTTCAAAGTCTATACCTTCTTGTTGAGCATACCCCTTGCAAACAAGTCTAGCTTTATTTCTTATAACATCCCCATTCTCATTTAACTTGTTTTTGAATATCCATTTAGTTACAATGACATTTTTGTCATGAGGTCTTGGTACTAATTCCCAAGTGTGATTCTTTTCAATTTGATCAAGCTCTTCATTCATGGCTTGAATCCAACATTCATCTTTGCTAGCTTGACTGACATTGTGAGGTTCAATAGTGGACAGAAATGCCATATTTCTAGAAGATCCCACAAGAGTCCTTCTTGTTTGTACACCTGATCCCTTTTCTCCCAAAATTTGAGATTCTGGATGATTCTTTTGAACATATATGGATGGAGCCTTTTCAGACAAATCATCTTCGGATTCTTCATTGGGTTTACTATCTATATTATCCTTATTTGATGCAGAAGGATATATGTCATCATCATCTTCATCTGTTGTTTGTTTTTCTTCTTTCGGAGTTGCAGGAGACTCATCAATAAAAACATCAATACATTCAACAATATTTCAAAGTCTTTTATTGTAACATTTATATGATTTACTCCTATAGGAGTAAACAAGAAATATTCCTTCATCTCCTCTGGGTTCAAACTTTCCAAGTTTTTCATCATTATTTTTGATAAAGCATTTTCTTCCAAAAATTCTATAATGCTTTATAGTAGGAGGATTACCATACCAGAGTTCATATGGAGTTTTATCACTATTTACACGAACATGTGCCTTGTTGAGAATGTTTACTGCTGTATGTGCTGCTTCTCCCCAAAATGTGTCAGGTGCTTCGGAATCATCAAGCATTGCTCTAGCCATTTGTTGAACTGTTCTATTCATTCTTTCTGCAACACCATTTTGTCATGGAGTGCCAGCTACAGAGAACTGTATTTTTATGCCATGTTCTTCACAAAATTCAAGGAATTCGTCTAATGTATATTCTCCTCCTTGATCAGATCTGAGGCACTTAATTTTTAGATGTAATTCATTCTCAACTAGTGCTTTGAATATCTGAAATTTCTCAAATGCTTCATCTTTGTGTTTAAGCAGCCCAATCCAACACATTCTAGAGAAATCATCAATGAATAAGATATAGTATTCTTCACCATGTGGTGAATTTTTCCTCATAGGTCCACATATGTCAGTATGAATGAGTTCAAGAGGCTTACTTTATGATCCTTCCTTGGCATTAAATTGTACTCTGGTTTGCTTACCAAATTGGCAAGATTTTCATATGGTATTTTCAGGTAGAGTAATATTGGGAAGATCACGAACAACTTTAAGTCCGCTTGATTTGTTGATTTGAGAGAAGCTCAGATGCCCCAACCTTCTATGCCATAGCCAATTTTCTGAATATTTACTCAAGTAACATTGTTCTTTGCAGTTATTCAATACATACAGGTTTCTTGGAGTTCTTTTTCCTTGTATAATTTCTTTACCTGTATCAAGATCACGTACCACAAATTCTTTTGAACTAAATACAACTTCAGTTCCTTGATCACACATTTGACTTACACTTAACATGTTATGCTTTAATCCATCCACATACATAACTTCATTATCTTTCACCTTTTCTTTTAGAAAAACAGACCCTTTTCCCTTAATGAACACAGGAGTATCATTTCCAAATGTAACATTCCTTTCATTTTCTAATGCACTATATGCTAGAAGATTGTTTTTGTCACCTGTCATGTGTCTTGAGCATCCACTATCAATGTACCATTGGTTTTATTCATCTTCTGCAAATAATGCTATGCCACAATTTTCAACCTGTAGTTCCTTCTTTTTCCATACTTTGGAGCTTGAAGGAACATGTTCTTTTGGCTAAACTTTGCTCTTGCATTTTGATTCTTCATGGCCAAAGTTATTGCATTAAGCACATTCAACTTCATTTTGAAGAGGAGAAAATTTGTTATAAGTATTCTTATTTGTTTCAATATGAATCCTTTTCTTTCTTGCTTCTCTTGTCATGATGGTTTTATATGAAACACATTGAACAGCTTTATGACCAAAATTGTGACATGAGAAACATTGTCCATTGAAGAAGAAATTTATGCGATCATAAAATCTTCTACTTGAATTTACCTGTTGGTTGGTGTTTCTTTGAAAGAAATTCTTGTTAGTGTTCTTTGAATTGAAATGATCATGCTTTACCTGTAAATATTCTTTATTCCCTTGCTGAGTGGCAGCATGTTGTAAACTAGCTATAACTGCTTTTAGATAATTTGGTGCTGAAGCCTGAGAAGATTCTCTGATATATCCAAGACCTGTCTTTATAAGAGGAGAACGTTGTACCTTGATAATCTCCTATAAGTTTTACGATCCTTTAGAAAATCTAAGATTCAGAGTATTTACTTTCTCAAGTTATTTTCTTAGACTTGCTACTTCACACTCTAATTTCTCATTGTGTTTCTCTTTTTCGTCAAGATTATTTTTCAGAGTTTCTATGGTTATTTTACTCTCTTCTAAGAAAATTTTGAGTTTATTGTTTTCATCAAGAAAATAACTATCTTCTAGAGCATCCACAAAAGTATCCTTTTCTTCTCTAGATTCTTTTTCAAATGCCATGAGAAGTCTAAGATCTTGTTCACATTATTCCTCACTATCAGATAACCCATCACTGTCTCCATGAGTATAGTAACTCTTTCTAGTACTACAATGATTCTTATTCCTTCTTGCTACTTCCTTCCCCTTTTTATGTGTTTCTTTATAAGGACACTTAGCAGCATAATGACCAACTCTTCCACAATCAAAACATTTGAAAGGAAGCTTACCTCTGAACCGTCCTGTGCCATGTTGAAGTTTCTTTACAAATTTTATCTCATCTTCTTTTGAGATATATCCTGATCCTTCTGTTTTTTGTACTTCCTTCCCTTTTGTAGAAGTTCTAAAGACTGCTTCTTTGACTTCAGATGGTCCTCCTCTTCTTATTTCATATGCAGTTAGTATGCCATGAAGTTGCACCACAGTAAGATTTTGAAGATCCTGATTTTCTTCAAGAGCAGAAACTTTTGACTCAAATTTTTTCGTTAGTGATATTAAAACTTTCTCAACCAAAGTAGATTCGGTTATTGTTTCTCCTAGATTTCTCATAAGATTTACAATATCATCAAGACGTAAAAAGAAATTGGCAATGCTCTCCTCATTATCCATTTTTAGATTCTCATATTGAATTCTGAGAGTTTGGAGTTTAGCACTTTTTACATTTGCATCTCCTTCATAACTTAGAATGATTTTGTCCCATATTGCCTTTGCTGTATTCAGCTGCATGACTTTGACAAATTCTGATTCAGTTAGACTTCCCAATAGAGCATTGACCGCCTTTGCATTTGTTTCATAATTCTTTCTTTCCGTCGGATCTGTTGGTACTGTAACTAGATATTGATATCCTCCTTCAACAATTGCCCATACCTCTGCTCCCAGAGACTGAAGATAGGATCTCATCCTTGTTTTCCAGAAGATTAAATTTTTTCCGTTAAAGAGCGGAGGCATGATAGATGCTATTCCATCTTGATTGCTCATCTTGCTTGATCTTCCTTCTAGCGGCTAAGATTTTTCAGAAGGACCTGCTCTGAAACCAATTGTTGAGAAAAATACTGAGAGGGGGGGTGAATTAGTATTTAGAGCTGACTAACAATTTTTACTTTTTTTCTTTCTCTTAAAAACATATGTTACATTACTGCATCCAACTTGTATGTCCAGAGATCTTATTATGTCTTTACTTAGATCATTACATTATTTATTCATCAAATAAGCAGTAAGCATGAACAGAAATAACAGAACAAACCATCAAACATAAGCAACACATATGACCACCAGGATTTAAGGTGGAAACCCAATTCGGGAGAAAACCGCCGCTGTTGTTATCTCAGTCTTCAATATTTATTATAAAGAAAATTTCTTACAATTTTATGCTGGCACAGACTTATACCGGCATGCAGGCACCCACCTGCAGAAGGCTACAACCTTCTCTCATTTACCAGCCTTTCTTGGAAGGGAGCTACAACCCCCTGTTCTCATTTACCAGCTACCATTGGAAGGGAGCTACAACCCCCTTACTGAAGGCTTCGACCCTCAGCACCACTGCGAACCACGTTTCATCAATTTTCACACTGGATCCACCAGTTTCCACACGACATACCTTGCAAGCCACCAGATTTATTCATTCAGTACACTCACACCAGTTCTTCATGATTTCATCCATTGTTCAAACCAGATATTCATCATCGTCAGATCATTATATCCATGGGTGCATCGTATCAGATTTATCAGTTAAGAACATAGTTCCCCCATGCAGATATTCCTTAGAGAAATTTATTCATTCACAACCCTTACACATGCACACTCGTACTCTATTTCTCTTCTCCTTATATAGTTTTTCCTTTAGTAAAACCATGAGTCAAAACCATCCAACTACCAATGGTATTCATATTAAAATTCGAACCAATCCAAATTGAAAATCCAATTTTCGTTCTTCCATGCACGAAATGTCCCAAAGGTATTCTTTTTCTCCGCCAAATAATACTATAGCCAAGGTTAAGTAATATTAATGTGCCGCTGATGGTTTTACTTTCTTTTATTGGAGTTTTATTTATCAAATTCATGGAATTTGATAAATAAATATTATTCACACCCTTTGTTAATTAATTATTAATAATCCACGCTTTTATCAAATGGCATTTTTAAAATAGACCTTTGGATCCGGCCCCACATGCATAATCGACGGCTTAATCAATATTATTTAAAAACTGGGGCCCATAGCTAACAATCAACCTGATCGAATGGCTCACGTTCCATCGTTCCACATCATACAAATCGACAGATATCGCTTGGGCAACTTGCATGGGAAATAACGCGCGATGGCACGCCGTACTTGTGTTATTCTTCACGTACCTTCAACAAATGATGACCGTCCAATAACCCCTTCCCAGATCAACAGCGCTCAACGATGTCGCTGGGCATCCTGGGTCGAGCTATAACGCGTGATGGCGCACAGTGGTAAGTGGTTTTCTGAAGTTTTACAGGGACACGTGTCAAGCACTCTATGGAATCGCTCCTCAACCAGGAAATATTGCTTGCTCCGCATAGGCAGTGCGATGAAAACCATAAACTGCCTTCACTGTTCACTCAGTCATGGTTCTGCTCTTCCACGCAGGGTTTCGTCACCTTTTCAATGTATTATTAAGTTGTGCTTTAATGTTTTTCCTTTTATTACAGTTCCATTGCTAAGTTTAACGCTTTGTTCACAATTTCGTTTGAGTCTTTTAGCATACATTCTTTACACCGGTTGCTGCCTTCCGACCTCGACACAACACAATGTCACTCTGTCTTCAATTATGGTGTGATATATATAATATATCAACCTTCCGTTGCATGTTCGGAGTTCTATCCTGTTGCAGTTCCACTTCTAACTGCACATTCAAGTTCTTGATTCCACAAGATGATTACTGTACTATGGTCCATCGCAATTATAATCTTTGCTACATTCATCATATCTCTGCAACCATTAATTCCTTCAATTTATACACTAAATATTTAATTTCGAATCCTTGCCACAGGTTTTATGATGTTTACGGAAAATGATTCATAGTTGTCCACAGGGATTCAACTATCCGTCCTTCTAAATTCTATCAAGAATATACAGAAAATGCAGAACCTTTTTCTGTTTGATGGCCTTTTTCTCCTACTCTGTCTCTGGACAATTCTGCTTCAACTATTCACTCTACTTCTATTCACTATCTCTGCATTGTCTGTTGCCTCAATTAATTATCTGCCTTGCTTCCTCTCTGTTGATTCTGCTATCTCTTTGTTACTATCTCTGCTTCTTGTCTAATGCTGCTCCTTGCTTCTCTCTTTGCCATCAATGACAACATTTCCAACAGCTTTTCCTACATTCATCCTTACTCAGAGGATGGCACACCTTTAGACCAGCCAGGCATTACGAGATGAGGTGAAGGAGCTCTATGGTAAATAGAAAATAGTCACAATTCATATGAAGCCATGGGCGGATGAGGCCATTAAACCCTTGCAAGACCAGGATCTTGCAGTGTAGAACTTGAACCAAATATTGCAAAGCTTCACTTTGGCAACTGAACAGCCAACTTTAGAGAAGCTAGTGGAGACTGTGCAAAGCACATTGGATTAAAGTGTAGGTGTCTTGGGACCATTTGTAGCTACTATCGAGGAGATCCAAAAAAAAAAATGAAGAATCCATTGCCAGTGTGACTTGAGACGAGTCACACTGGCATTGGATTCTTCATTTTGTTTTGGATGTCGCCTATTGGAGCAGGGTCCCCTAACTCCGAATATTTTTGCTATATTTTGTAATATATTAGTCATGCACAGAGGCTTTGGGGTGGTTCGAAGCCCATTGGATTAAAGTGCAGGTGTCTTGGGACCATTTGTAGATACTATCGAGGAGATCCAAAACAAAATGAAGAATCCAGTGCCAGTGTGACTCGGGACGAGTCACACTGGCACTGGATTCTTCATTTTGTTTTGGATCTCGCCTATTGGAGTGGGGTCCCCTAACTCCGAATATTTTTGCTATATTTTGTAATATATTAGTCATGCACAGAGGCTTTGGGGTGGTTCAAAGCCCCTCATGAATTGTAATGGGTCAAAGGGTAGATCAAGGGGTGGAAAACCACGGTTTGCAGACCTTGGAGTAGCACATGCTAATAGTATAAATAGATGTCTAGATCGAGTCTAAGAATTTAGTTTTTGAATAACTCTGAATGTGAATATTAGATCTAGAAACTTGGTAATATTTTGTGTGGATTTTCTAGGTAATGTTAGCCCCCCATAAATTTTTTGACAAGCAAACAGGGGGCTAAAATGTTGTTGAGCCTTCAAGGAATGCATTTCCCCTGAAAACACATCATCCTTGAAGCCTCCTTGTGCCTTTTGTCCTTTGAAAAAATCCCCTCTGCTGATTTCCATTCTAAAGCCTCTTTGTTTGTGAAGAATGCCCAAAGGGCCCCTTTTCCTTTTATTTCACCCCCACTTAGCTTCTATTTTGTCCCCCCTGAGTCTCCCCTTCTATTTCCCTTTCTACCCTCTAAATCCTCCCAAAATCCCCTTTTATTTCTACCCATATCCCTTGTTTGAGCTAATTCACCCTTTACCCCTCTATCGTTCCCCTTCCTAACCTTTAAATCACATTAAAATAGGAAAGAACCCACTTTCCTACCTTATAATAGGGTCTAACCCTTTTCCCCCCTTTCCGATTTTAAATCGCATTGTAAATCATTGTAAAACGAAAATGTGTGATTTATATAACCACTTCCCCCCCATGAACCGTGAAACTTTATAATAAAACGTTATATTATAAAGTCCCCACCACATAAACCATTTCACCGCCCTATCAAACATCCGTCGTTCGTTTAAACCACAGATCAACGGACAGATCTTCATTCCCGCCTGGTGGTCCCCGCACTCGCGGACACTATTCATAAATAGCCATGTTTTCATCGCACCGCCTTTGGGCGGAGGGCGGTATTTTCCCATTGTGCAACAATTCAACTCACCGATCTACGCGTGTCAGGTGCACCATTTCAAAATCTCTACCTCATCGCGTTATCTTTTGTCCGCGGACGCGTAGCGATATCGCTGTGAGCCGTCTGATCTGGGGCAGCCCATCCAATGGTCATTGCTCAACGAAATTGCGCGGGGTTTAATCCATGGTCTCCGTACCCATGGCCCACTGTCCATCGCCCTCCGCCGTGTTCCCAACCGTCGATCTCCTCCGAGATCGGACGGTCCAGATTCATTTACATGGCCCGCCGTTGACCGGTCCCGCCACATCATTTTCCACGTGTCTCCACCGTACTTTCGCCTGCCCTTGTTATATATATTCGTCCCAAGGTTAAATTTCATTATTTTTACGTTAAAACATTCGCCTCGACGTTTTCTCATGCATTCTCCACTGTGCGATGCTTTCCTCCATAGTTGCCTCTGCAATCATCATCCTCATCTACGCCACGCTGCCACTATCACATTCATCCATAGCACCCTCCATACATGTTTTTCGTAACAGGTTTTCGTGTTATGCAGGTTTGTCAGGTGGTAAAACCTGCCATGGTCCATACACGCTATTATTAAGGCGTAGTGCATAGGAGGAGCTGAGTTTAGAGCCTGATTTCATAGAAAACTGTCCGGAAAGGTGTCTTCATCATAGATTTCATCAAAGAGTAGAGTTTAAACTCTGCAAACCTCTCCGGCGCCATTAAAGCTCAAATTTCACAGACAGAGACAATACGGGAAGCAGCAGAGAGCTCGAGGCAAGAAGTAGAAGACTTTGAGCTTCTTCAGGGAGTTTAGAAGGTAGAGGTACCAAAATCAAAGACCACGTGGATTGCTTAGATGGTCCAATGCATACGGTTTTAATATCAGCAGAACGTTCTTCCATAAAAGGACAGGGTGCCCATACATTTCTCATCCTATGTCATGTTCTAGAGAGGTTTTCCAGCCCTGAAAATGGTCCTATGCTGCCATTGCATTAGTTATACAGTATGGCAGACCCCACAGTTGTTCATACACCTCGATTTATTCACCAGAATTCTGTAAAAGGCTACAACAAGTACATCAAAGACATACCTTGAGTAAATTGCAGCCTGACGAAGACCATTTTTCCATCTGAAAAGCACAGAAGATAAATGCTCAGAATTAAAACCGAGTGGAGCCTCGACTCTCCTACTGCTTCAAAGTTTTAATACCGCATTCAAGTTTACAACTACCATTGTTATTCTTTCTCCTATATTAACCCTGTAGAACATATTGTAAAGGGGTTTTTTGGCTGCGGCTGTTGCTGTTAGAGGGATTCATTCTGACTATTAGAACAGTCTTGGGAGGGATTAGCAGAGTAGTTTTTATGTAGTAGGTTGGGAAGAGAATTTTGGATTGTAACAGCCATTGAGCTCAGTTTATGTGACTGGTTTTTCACCAATTAATCAAAGCACATTTCACAAGATCTTGGTCTATTACTATTGGTGATGTTTTCTAACTCTGTTTATTAAATTTTCAGAATGTTCATTTTTTGCTGGCTTGCATTAGAAATATGGTATAGGATTTGCCCTTGTTAGGTACCCTATGCTTCTGCTCTCCTTGCCTTCTATGTTTTCTGCTAAATGTGTTATCTAAGGGTTGTTTTCAGTTAATTTAACCAGTGTAGTAGTTCGTTATACTGCTAGTTGATGTATGAGTTAAATGGAATCTGTCTTTAGATGTTCTTGTTGGGTTCAAGATGGAAGATTTGGGAACACTGGGGATTAGAGTTAGCCCTGTCCACTAGGATCCTTATGCAACCAGCTGACCTTTACAAGATCTCTTGTTAAACTTATCTCTATTTTCCCTTGGAGCATGCTAAAGCTAACCTGGAGTTAAATTACCTCTGGTCCGATCTATAAGTTGCCCCTTTGTCTCTCCTTTGAAAGTTGCCTTTGAGTATGTCCAAGCAGGTCTGGAGTTAAATGACCTCTGACCTGATCTATAGACAGAATAAGGTTTCTTTCCTTCTCTCACTTTCAATACTTAATGTTCCATCCTGTCATATATCTAAAAGATCCTTTAGTGTAGATGACTTTCCCTCTGAAAGCCTTGGCTAGTTGTTGCAATTAATTCCCTTTCATGACTCCATAGCCCAATGGATGGCACTCTCCTGACCTATCCTCTTTGCTGAAGCATCCTGTTGTTTTGTTCCTTTCTCCCATTACTTTCTCAGTCCATGATCTCATAACCAACCCAACAACCAACCAACCAAATCATTTTAAAAACCCCCTTTTTTTGCTCCATACCTAGCCTTACATCTCATTTTGAGCTTCAAAGATATACCATTCTTTGCTCTATTTGGAGAGATCCCTCTCTGGGTCTAGGAGGGCTATATCCTAGGGCCCCAAAGTGGTTCTGATGTTGTCTCATCTTTTGGTCTTGCCAATCTGGCCAAAACATGGGAACCCCAACATAATGGCGACTCCGCTGGGGAATTTCTGAAATAATCTCCATCCTACTGCATTCTAAGAACTTCAGAAACCTAAAATCTCTGGTTAGGTTGGCAGTTAAGCATTCCTATTCACACATCAACCTCTATACCATTTTTTGTGTTCTCCCATACTCTTGGATAGAGTCTGGAAAGGGCCAGGTAGCCTCCAAATCTCACACTCTTTCAGAGGTGACATATCTGGTGAATGCCCTCCCAGTCAATCTCTGGTTAGATTTTGCTTTGTTTGAAAGATATCCCTGAAAGGGGACATATCATAAGCACTGTGGTGGACAATGTGCCCTCCAAAAACATTCTAAACCTTCCACCTGGCGACTCCACAATTCCTAAATTATTTAAAGACTCCACTGGTGATCAGTAGGCCTGCTGATTATCTTGGTTCACATAAGACTCCACTGGGAGACCAACCTCCATAACAACATCAACCACGGTAGAAGTAACAAGTAGGGTTAAGCTGCTTGGTCAGAAAACAACACTCTGGCTTACAGAACCATTCACACAAGAGCTTACCCTAACCTAGACCCGCCTGAAATAGTTGAAAATCCTAAAAGAATCCTCAAGGGCTCTCCTACACATAAACGATCAACTGTTTCTAGCCACATCCATATATCTAACTCTACACCAGAAAACTTTACAGCTCTATCAAACCCATTTTTTGACCTAGGCACTCAAAATAGTTTTCCAAGAACTACGTCATTTAATGTTCTAGACCAGCTAGGCCTTGAGCTTCCGGGTTCACCACCTCAAAGTGGTAGACATCTTGGGAATAGATAGACCCCTCCCTCTACACCTCTTGATATAAATTTCATTTAAAATTTGGGGCTCAGTCACCCTAGATCTGCTCATCAGTCTTGTACTAGTCACAATATTCCTGGCATCCATATACCTGCTACCCAAGTCAATCCTTTACCTCATCAAAACATCATCATGGAATCCTGGTATGCACCTCTAGTTTTACCTCAGCCTATAGTTCCCTTACCCAATGATTATCTATCAAAGATCCCACACTTCACTGCAAAAGAGTCTACCACAACACAATATCATGTAGATAGAATGGAAGATTCTTTTGACTACATGGAGATAGATGATGATACAGTCAAAATGAGAATATTTGCCCAGAGCTTAGGGGGTGATGTGAAGAAATGGTTTAAGGGCCTACCTCCGGGTAGCATAAATGACCTCCCAGCTCTATATCAGACCTTCATAAACAAATGGGAAGTTAAGGCCAACCCTCGCCAACTCCTAGTAGAATATATGAGCCTTAAAAGAAATGTAGGAGAGAGTGTCTACGATTACACAACAAGATTTAACAGCATTTACAATGCTCTCCCTCCACATATGAAAACTCCCCAAGGTATGGCCCTAGAGAAATACCCTGAAGGCTTTGATGCTGACATGGCCTATCAGCTTAGGGATAAAGAATACAACACATTGGAGGACATGCAGAAAGGAGAGTGAATATAGAGGCAAATCTGATTGAGAAAAGAGTGAGATTAAGAGCTGAGAAAAGGGTAACATATAGAGACGACAATGTAGCTTCCACATCTGATCCAAATCATGACCATCTATCTAAAAAAGTGGAAAATCTATACCAAATGATGGAAAAATGGTTGTCACAGTTAGTAACCAAAATAGAAATCAACACCAAAACCAGAACCAGAACTTTAGAAGAAACAATAACGCTCCCAACAGAAAAAGAGAATCAGATCAGCAAGTCATTCCCCCATTCCAAGAGAATTTTCTTGATGAAGATGAGGGAATCATATAAGAGTATGAGGGAAACACAATTAATATGTTTGAAATAGAAGATTCAATCCATAACTGTTACTCAGAGGAAGATCAACCCTCACCCTCTTGCTGGGATGAGGAATGCTTAGAATCTGAAGATTACAAATTAAGATTTGAAAATGCCATGATGCAGGTCAGAGAACAATATGAACTTAGAAGAAAAAGGAGCCAAGAAACTGCCAAACCAAAAGCTTCTGAGGTCACCATCAAGAAAATACCTGAGAAAAATTCTAAAGTGACTACTGAAAGTAACAAATCAGCAGCTGAGAGTTCTGGAAAGAACAAAGAAAAAGAAAACCAAAACACTGATACACAATGTAAACCAGCTAGCAGCACTATCACTGCAGTTAGTGCTCCTGATAAAACTGTCACAAACACTGTACATAACGAGAATCAACACACTGATTCAACCACTAAGGAAGTGGCTAACAAAACAGAGTTGAACATTTCAAAGAGTCAGTCCACTTTCAATTTGGAGAGTGATATTGAAAAAATTAAAATCTCTGTCCCACTCTCTGAGCTGGCCACTCAGGATGTATATAAAGGCCAAATTTTGAAAGCATTAAATTTAGGTGAGAACAGTGACACTGTAAATCTGAGTGATGATCAACCTGCCCTTCTGTTTGGTCCAAAGATATAAGGAAAGTTTGAGGAAGGGGTAGTGCCCCCTTTTTACATCAGTCTTAATATCCATGATAAGATTCTCCACAATGCAATGCATGATTCTGGGGCATCACACAACCTGATGCCTAAAGTAGTAATGGAAATATTAGGCCTAAAGATAACCCATCCTTATAAATACCTATATTCATTTGAGTCTAGTAGAGTAAGTGTCTTGGCCTGATCAAAGATTTATGTGTGAGCCTTACTCAGATTCCTACCAAGTGTATGGTCATGGATGTTGTTGTGGTAGATGTGCCACCCAAGTATGGCATGTTATTATCAAGATCATGGGGAGCCAAGCTGCAAGGAACAATGCAGATGGATGGGGCTTATGCCACAATCCCTATCTTTGGCCAACTTAGAAGACTGTACGGGGAAGCACAAATTAAATTCCTGGTTAGTAGCCCTGAAAAGCCTGAAAATTCTCCTCTATACTCTATACATACAGACCTGGATTCCTTTATCTTCTGTAATGATGAATCTTTGGGGGGACCAGAATCTGAAAATGTAGATACAAGCAAAGGTACACATGATGAAACAAATCCAATGTATTTTAACATAATGGCTACCCTAGACTCAGAGGAGGAAGACATAGAAAACTTTGAACAGTGCAATGAAACAACAACGCAAAGTGAACCAGAAACAGAATGCGATCAGCCAACTAGTCCCCTCTCTGACTTCCACACCCATAACGAAAAACTAAACAACCCACAGCCTAGTGCAGACCCTATAATGCAAAATAATGGCAACTCCACTGGGGACTTGAGTGCATTTATCTTACACACTCTTAGGCCCTCAAAAGACCCAAGATCTTTAGTTAGATTGGCATTAAATTTCTGATGGTTGACAGCATCTTGCTTCAAACATTCATATATATCCACCTGGCGACTCCAGACTCCCTATGATCCAAAGACCTAATGACTCCACTGGTAGAAGACTCTGAACTGGTTGAGAAGATACAGTGACCTCTTTCTGATTTACAAACATGCTTCCATGCATACAGAGAATATATGCCCCAATGAGTAGGGAGCATATCCCTGGATTCCCACACAAAATGTGTGAATTGGACTGGTTAAAAAACCTGCCTACCTTTCAGGGTGAAAATTCTGAGGACCCCTTGCTACATCTCATCAAGTTTCATATACATGTGTGGAGATTTAAAGTTGAATGGCATGAAGATTGCCTAATGAAAATGTTCATGGCAACATTAGAAGGAAAAGCTAGGGTCTGGTATGAATGGTTAGAACCTCAGAGTTTTTTTTCTTTAAGGGACATGCACCAAGTATTTTACAAGAATTACAAGGGAAACTCTCCATCCTTATCATGGGATTGTTGTGATCAATCTCAGAATATCATACAATATATGTTAGGTATTGATGGGGATTTGGTTAATATGCATCCTAAAGATCTATTAACAGCCATTCAAATTTTTCATATGCATCCTAGCTATCACAAGAACATAGATGAATTAGCTGAGGAAGAAAACAGTCAAGAGACCATAGACATTATTCAAGATATTCTTGAAAAATCAGATGTTGATTTATCATCCCTTATAGTTGAGGCTCAAGATGATATCTGTTACACCATTTTTTGGTCATCTAACTTATTATCATTAGATGGACCCAAGTACACCATGTAAGACCAGTTTTACCCTAAGTAAAACTACTTCACTATGTTAAAACAGGAAACCCCAAAAGGAAATATTAAACAAACCCATATTTGTTTGATTTTCCTCATGGAATAATTAATTAAACCATAATTTAATTATTATTCCCAGTCATGTTTAACCCAAAATCAAAGAAATTAATTAGATAAACCTTTATTTATCTTATTATTTTCTAGGAATAATTATTTAAACCTTATTTAGATAATATTCCTTGTTAAATATGACAAAATCACCCACAAATAATTAAATAAATCATTATTTATTTAATTATCTTTCAACCACTTCCTTAAATAATTAAATAAATCATTATTTATTTGATCATCTTCTAACCGCTTCCTTAAAAAGATAAATAAATCATTTATTTATTTATTTTTGACAAATCAAGGGATTTGACCCAAGTCAAATACCTTTTCCCTCCAACAAATATAACAAAATATTCCATAAAAGGTGGATCTAGATTTGGTTAACATTATTTTAATCATGCACCAAGATCTAGAATGACCCAATATTTTGTTATAAATAGGAGGGTTTTTTCTACCATTCTTCACCTTTTGTTGCCTATTAGATCACTCTGGATCTATACACTTGGTCACCATTTTCTGCCATTTGCTGCAAGAGCTCCCTTTGAGTTCCATTCTTTGTGTGGGTCTTCTACACCAACAAGAGAGAGAAATATTAGATCTGAAGTGCTGAGGACTTCCAAGAACCCATCCCACTGAGGGGAATTGGATACACCTTCTTGTTTTCCTCCCAGGTGCCCCATTAATATAAAAATTCTTTCAAAAATTGTTCTTGTCTTGTCTATTGGTATATGGAGCAAACCCTTACTTTTTCTGCTTAATGTCTTTCCATGCATAGATCTGGTTTTTGTAGCTCTTTTATGTTCAACTAACCGCAGATCTGAAGATATTGGCAGCCACTTTTGTTGTTAGGGCTATTAGTTATGCGTAGCTAAAGTGGTCCTTTTTCGTACACTTTGACAAAGGATTCATACTAACAAATGGCGACTCCACACGGGTTTTAAATTACGACCGCTGTCGTTTTCATATTCCTGCATATCCAGCTACTTCAGACCCTAGGGTTTCTTTTCAGCTGTTTATTTTTCCTATTTTTATGTTGTTTTTCTCACATAAAACCATAAAACATTAAAATTTCTAACTTCCGTGTGTTTCTGGCCCTATTGCGCATGTAAGTGACACCAGCCGCAACTGAGACGGCAACTTTTCTGAAAATCTGCCGCCGAGACAACCGGAACAGGGGGTCGCACTTTTTGGCCCTAAACCTACGACCTGGACCTCCAGGTCGCACTTTTCAGCCTGTTTCCTGCGACCTGCACTGAAATCAGGTCAGAAACTG
>JAXQQM020091678.1:0-40527 GCA_034641835.2 Pinus albicaulis
GTTAACATTGTAGTATTTTTCACTTGTTGGTGATGACTAGTTATAACAGTCAAGTTTTCTGGAAACTGATCTAAAAATTGTCAAATTTTCCAGCTGGAAAACACCCATAAAATTTTTTTCCCCTCCTACCTTTCAGTCCACCCATGATGAGATGAAACCTCATTATCAAATCCTACCTAGCCTCAGCCATACTAGTCTGCCCATCAGCTCTAAAGAGACAATCCAAATCTATCCAAACAGTCTCCCCTAAATTAGGAAGTGGCGCTCTAAGGCATTTCTCCCTTGGCAAACTATCAGGCATGTACCTCCATCATATTTGAACGGTCATAATATACCTCGCCTAGATCAACAAAAGGTTGATTCTGACCATAGGTCGCGCCACTAATACACCCTCAAGTCTCAGCAATACATGGACCATAAATCAAACTGATTCTAGGTGTTTTTTACAGTTTTTTAAATGGATCTTTCAAGGACAAAGACATACCAGCATCTTAGAAGACAATTTTTGGCTCCACATGAGAAGACAACTGCTTCTCAATGTGATCTTGAGCCTGGGATGCAGCCATAGAGCATAGAGTTTTTTTCATTAAGCTCTTGCGATCACATTCAAAGCCTGAAAGGACAGTAAAGGAAAAATAACACTGTCTCAGGGCTGATGATATAACATGACTGAAAAACCTTCTTCATCTATAAGCAGAGGGTTTGAAGACTGGAGCGCCTCCTTCATCTATAAGTAGAGGGCCAAAGGTAAAGTCTGCTTTTTAAGATTTTCACTAACTGAGAAGATAAACTCTTAAGCACAGTAAGACTACAAATGAAAGTATTTGCATGAAAATGATGATTAAAAGCATAGGTAAAGCAACAGGCTTCAAAGAGCTATTTGCATGAGTTTCATTATTATTTGAGCTATAATAAGAAGATAATTGGTTCAGCATCATTGAAGAAAGACTGTTAAAACAGATGTCCAAAGGAGTCAAATAGTCTTGGGCGCCAACTAACTTCTATCATCATGTATAAGAGGAAACACCATCAATATGTTCATCAGAAAACCTTCTTATGGCTGAGACAGAAGGTTGAAAGAACATCAGACATTTTGTCAAGTAAAGGGCCTCCTTCATTCATAAACAGAGGGCCAGAGCAGTGATAAATTCTAGAATATTCACTGACTGATAGAAAAATTCTAAACACAATAGGAGACAGTTTAAATTGAGAAATGATGTAAAAATACAAAGAAGGAAAGCAGGGGTACCACTATGATCCAAGAGGATAAACTTGTCTCCTATCAAGGTTTCTTTCAAAAAGGCAGTCTGAAGCCCAATTAAAACAACTTTGCTGATGATCAAGGGACAGGTCATGACACAGGCCAATGATGATGATTGTATTTCAAAAGATTATGACATGAGTTTCAGAGCTCTAGAGCAGCATTCAAAGCCAATAGGGCATGTCACCATTTCCAAAGAAAGGCATTTTCCTTAAAAAGGGTCAAAGGTACCTTACTGCTACACTCCGAGTGAGAGGAGAGGTTTTAGAGAAGTTCCCTTTAAATAAACAGAGATGAGTAAAACATGAGTAAATGAAACTAAATTTGTGCACTCACAGTCATGAGAAAGGTTAAATCATCACCTACCAGCCAAATCAGTTTCACAGTGAGCATTATCACCTTTTAAAGCATCCAGAGCAGACATTACTAGTTTAAAGTTCAAAAGGGTAAATTCATCTCCTTGCAAATGGAAAGAAATACTTCATCATCATTGTTGTACTTTTGAGCATTTTTCCCATTTTAGAGGTATCACTAAAGGGTCAGCAGTGGCAGAAGTTACTTTTCAAAAATATGAACACAGTGAACAGAGTTTGACCTCTTAAATATTTCATATAAAGTGAATAGGTCAAGTCCTATTAGAACTGTTTAGAAGCATGCATCCTTTTTCCAACATTATTCAAATGTGGGCCCTTCATAACACATTCAAAGTCACTTTGTTTTCCTTTCAAATGGACGAGGCAGTGGTTTAAAACAAGAGTCTTCCAAACCCTCTCAAGACAAACTCAAAGGTATTTTGACTTTTCGCTTTCAAGGGGATTAAGGACCGTTGCAAGCTCCTTCAAGACTCTCAAAACCGCAGGCAAACTCCCTCTTGCTATTGATGCGAAGGCAGGTTTGGGCAACTTCATTGTTTCGGGCTTGAAAAAACGCGCAGCGCACCTATACAGTTTAGGCACAAAATTTACAGTTTGAACTGTCATGTGGTAGCGCTATAGAAGCGCCTTGACCTTTAATAACCACGGTCACAAGGGCCGACAAGTGACCGTATGTTTTATGCGACATTCTCTCCTTCAAGTGTCGCGCATGAATCCGGCGGTCAAAAGGCCTCCAAAACAAATCCCAAAGTGGCTCCAACTCTCAAGCAAAATTTCCATCATGTTTGGAGTATTTGTCTTTTTATACAAATTTTGGCACAAAAATAAACGCCGTTAGCTATGTGCATTGGTAAAAACAGGGTTAAGGAGGATTAAGGTGTTTGTTTAAAAATCTAGGTTTGCAATAGCTATGTTCGCCTAGCAGTGAGCATAACCAAATGGTGGTTTCCTTTTAATGTTTCAAAAACCTATGAACTGCCCTCCAAATAGTTTTAAATAGCACAAAACAGTGACCAAAAGTAGAGACAAGGTTTTGAAAGGTAAAATAGTGGGTCCATTTTCAAATAACAGTGATCATGGTGTAAGGATTCTTGTCATTTCAGAGATCTCCTCTGTGTGTTAAAAATACAAAAAACAATGTTTTCTCTTTCATTCCATGAAGCAGAGTTAGTAAGTGAAGATACCTTTACATTTGGAGGTATTGTCAAACTTTGTGTGAAGAACAGTGAATACAAGGAGTGTGTTGATTGTGAGGATTTTCTGTTGTTAGACTCTTACAGGGCTGTTTTTTTTGCTCACACCAAACACAAGGAGCCATGTCACCTTGCACTATCACGGTGACCTTTTGACTGTGTATCCTTTGATTGACTGTGTAATGGTTAGTGAATTTACCTATTGATTGGAATACAAAGGGAGGAAAAGATGCTGAAAGAGTAGAGAATTTTGTGTTAAAAGGGCATCTCACACAAGATTTGGAAGCCATTTTACCTGATTAAATGGGGTTGATTGATGTACCGAGGCAGAGTTATGATTGAAGAACAAATTTCAAAAACTTGTGAGGCAGTTTGGTGTTGCAGAAGCGCATCTAGAACAGGATGCCTCCCAGACAGGATAGTAGAAGTGGATTGCATAAGAGATATGAACCTATTTCCACCGAAGAAGTGAATGCCCACCCATCAATCTTATTCAATTTCCATGAGGTGGGATGTTTAGAGTTTTGCCAGAAGGTGCAAGAGGTGAAAAGTTTTTCTCCTTTGACACACCTTTGCACCTTGAGATTTCAAGATAAACATTTTTCATTGGCAGGCCTTGACTTCAAGTTCTCCCCAAGATCCATATCCAAGGCTACTAAAATCCCCTATATTGGCGAGAAATGGTTTAAACAAAGCTATTTAGACTTAGATGACTACAAACCCTTCCTCAAGCCTGAGCACAGAGAATCATGTCCTGCTATTTTCCCTTTCTCATATCTTTTAGCCAGCTATGCCCCCCTCATGAAGATTATCATGAAGTACTTCACTTGTGAGGGGAGATTCTCCTGAATCTATGCCTATCACATTCCACTGTTGATGCATTTCACAAGGACCAAGCAGCTAAATCTTCCTTTCTTCTTATGCAAAAGCATAGAGAAAATGGCCTCCACTGTCCAGAAGAAGCCTCCGTCACAGCAAATGGCCTCTCTATTCCATCACTCTCTCATCAAAGTCATCATCCTTCACCAGCTTGAAAATAGAGAGGTCTCTTGGGATGTTTTCATCACTCATCCGAATTTCTCCACTGTCCCTCCAGTCCATACATCCCCTACATCTCCTACTCCTCGCCCCTCACCTTCTTCTAGCAGGCCTACTCCTAAAAAGCTCAAGTTTACTGCAGAACAAACAAAAGAGCCTGAAGAAGGAGAAGGAAGTGACCAGCAAGAGGAGGAAGGACATGAGCATGAAGAAAAAGATGAAGGGCAGCAACATGACAGTGATGAGGGTGAGCAACAGCAAGAAAAAGAGGAAGAAAGTGTTGAACATCAACAGCATGACAGTAATGAGGGTGAACAGACTGATGGTAAAGGGCAGCAGTTTGAACAACAACATCACAGTGAGACAGAACAACAACACAGTGAGGGTGATACCGGACAGCAGCATAAGGATGATGATCAAGGGCAACAGGAAAATGAGACAGAGCAGCAAAGGCAGCAGACTGATGATGAAGAGCAGCCTAAAGAGGACACACAGCAGTCTCCTCAAGATGCGCAGCAGCCTCCTCAAGGAGAAGGGCAGCCTTCTCAAGAAGAACAGCAGCTTCAAGAAAAAAAGGGGCAAAGTGACAAAGGTAAAAAGGCCATGCCCTCTTCTCCTAAAAAGGCCAAGCTCCGGACAGCTAGGAAAAGAATGCCAAGGGTGGTCACTCCAAATGTGACAAGGGCTCTCTGAAGCAAAGGTAAATTGCCAAAGAAGCCTATCATTGATTTGCCTAGGAGGAAGAGCACAAGAATAGCCACCCAAAGCAAGCAGAAGGGCAAGAGGGAAGAAAGTCATGAGCAGGAGAGTGCATTCTATATCATCCCTATCCAAAGCGATGATAGTGATAATGAGGCCCGTATTCTAGAAAACCTCTTGATCCAAAGAGAAGGCCAAATTGATGCATTGAAGGATGATCTTCATAGGGCAAGGAATTTCAACCATTTTCTAGAAATCCAAAATAGGAAAATGAGTGTCCATATGGCTGTTTATGAGACACGGGTGAATAAGTACAAGAAGGAGGCCTCCAAAGCCCAAGCAAGGTTGGAAGATCTCTTGGGTGAATTTTCTGAAAGTGAAGGCGATGATCAGCCTAAGCGAAAGAGGCCTAGAACCATGGGGCTTAAAAGGGCCCATGAGAAGCAAAAATAAGAGGAAAATGCCCTTCTCTAATCCACTCCTCTCACTGCATTGTTTGAACAAGAGATAGAAAACAATAAGGAGGCGTGGCTTGAGAGATTCAATGACCATTTGGGGAAGAATATGGAGAGGGAAAACAGGGACCTAGACCTTCAAAGGAGAATGACACAGCATTACAAAAAGTTAAATCAATTTTCCCGGCGCAAGTTAAAGGCTACTCAAGACAAGCTAAAGGAGGTTAAAGGGAAGCGCCCGGCACGGAAAGTAAGAAAGGACACATTAGGACTTCAGATTTTGGCCTCTGCTTCACAGCATGTTGCTGAGAACCCTTGAGGGTCATGCTCACCGATTT
The DNA here is from genome assembly GCA_034641835.2 of Pinus albicaulis. NCBI lineage: Eukaryota > Viridiplantae > Streptophyta > Pinopsida > Pinales > Pinaceae > Pinus > Pinus albicaulis. Next base: position 5,359 of record JAXQQM020091678.1, read on the forward strand.
TGGGAAATTTTTGACATGTTTTGGTTTTTTGGCATTTTTGAGTTTTTGGCTAAAACTCATGGGTTTCGCCATTTCATTTTGGAGGATCATCAATGGAGGAGAATGGTATCATTGGATGCCATAATTTCAGGAGCACACACTCAGAAATTTTCAGGACATTTGAATATCATTCACTCCTCCGAAATGGCAAAAAATGTTCGTTTTTTCTACACTCTACCCGCTCTATCAGCAAACTCTATTTTCTGTTTTTTTACACACAGTCCTATTTTTTGAGGACTTCTAGGCATCAGATTGAGAAAATTTCAGTTTTTCCAGAAATTAGACACTCAGAGCTTTCCAACGAGCTATCATGAGCCTTGTTTCGACATCGGGAAGGCTGCCAAAAGTTGCCGGCAAGTCAGGGGACCTTTTTATGATGTAAATTTTGAGTATTTTTGTAAAATTTGAACCTTTAAAAACTACTCTTTCCTCATGTGCGTTTAGCTATTTTTACACATGAGAAGTTATGAAAAGTCAATTTAATTCCCTTTTTAGCATTTTTTAGATATTTTATGAGATATTTTGTGCCTTGGGCTTGCAAAGCCTCAAGGACAAGTTTAGATATTTTGAGAAGGCCAATGATAACAAGTTGAACCATGAGGTTTTCCTCACTTTGGCCTATTTATTCCAGTTACTTTCATTGTAAACAAGGCTAATCCTGATGATAGAAGAAATATATGGTCATACGAATCTTGGGAAGAAATACTTGTCTCATGCTCTTGATAGTCTCTTGGATTAGCCTGGATGATGAAAGAGATTGTTGTTGGATTCCATGACTTGGTAGAATGGTATAGTGTCTTTTTATTTGTTTTGTCTTCTAGTTTTCATTCATGAATACATTTTTCTTGCTTGCTATAGATCGCAGAGAAAATCTCAAGACATGCCCTTGGAGGCACCTCTAACTTCCTGAAATTCCCCGTTTCTTCAGCTTCAATGTTTTCTCTTCCTTAGTCACATTAAAGAATTCTTGACTGCTCTTTAATAAATTAAGGATATTTTTGCTTATTTAATTCATGGTTTTATGCATGTTAAGTATGTTTTACAATACGCCCTGCTTACCAATGGCTAGCCATAGCTCCATCCATGAAATTTCTCTTTGACTGATTAGATTGTCATTTGTTGAACCAAGGAGGTCTTGTTTCGATCTTGTCCTTTGCCTAAGACTATGCAATCTTGTTTTCAAAGTGCCCAATAACTTGAAGTACTATGTTTAGGCGTTCCGACATAGTGGTTTGAGTTGTTCGTCTCTCTTAAGTGTTCTTCCCCAAAGTCTGATAGCCATTTCCAAAAGTTAGAGGGTGATATATCTCTATACATGGCTTGAATGTTTATTTCTATTATATTGATTAGCTTATAGTAACATTTCTCATGATTAATGGTTTTCCCTACCATGTTTATGTCAGCTATTAAACTAGTTATGCTTGAAATCCTTTGTTGTTCCCAAACTTTATGTCCATTTTGTTCCATTTTTCCCAAATATCCTTTCTACCTCGAATCAAATCGGCCCTTTAACAGCCTTGTATCACTGTCTGATAGCTTTATTGACCTTTTCGACCCCATAGCCTAGTTGATCCGACATCTTTTTAACTATCTCATATCTTTGATCAGTTTCATCCCTCACAACTTTAAAAAACCAAAACCAAAAAATTTACTTCATAACTAGCCTAAAATCAGAACATAATAAGCAAACACACAGATATCCCTTACACAAATAGAGAGATCCCTCTCTGAGTCCAGGAAGGCTAGGTCCTTGGGCTCCAAATATTGGTTTGATGTTACACTGTCATTTGGCTTGCCAATCAGCCAAATCACGGGACCCTAACATAATGGCAATCACGGTGGGACTTATTGAGTACATGATAGTCTAGAAAACTCTTATAGAATTTTTAGTCCTTCAACATTTAACTTAGACCATCAACCTTTAGAATCATTTAGAGTAAACTCTCTGTTTCACCATCTTAGCAAAGTGATGAATCAGGTTTATAAAACTCTTACAAACTAGGCTGCACATAAAGAACTCAGAAAAACCAAAAAAAACTCCCTTAGATTGGTTTTTGTCAGTATTGGTGGTGGACCATACACATATACCTCAAAATAACTAAAAATTCACATGGCGACTTCACTAGCATCTAGTAGGCCTTACTACATTACTAAAATCTAGGCTACTATCCGATTGAGCCAACTTATCACCACTAACATAATGGCGATCACGGTGGGAATTTGAGTCAAAACATCCTAGGTATCCCTTAGGAACTCTCAAAATCTCAATCAAACTTAGAAGAATAGAATCTAGTTGTCTCACCATCTTAGCAAAATGATGATTCAGTCATAGGAAGCTCTTCCAAACCTCACAGGCAAGCAGTCCTTAGTTCCATTTAGAGTAAACTCTTTTTTATCGTCGCCCTAGCTAAGTGTCGAAACAAGTTTAGAATACTTTAGATAAACCATAGGCTGCACATAAAAACTCAAAAAGCCCCAAAATATTCCCAGATTGGCCTTACCTTAGTTACTGGTGGTGGACCATAGCTGAGCTTTTCAAAAATAACCAAGTTCCACCTGGCGACTCCACTAGCCTCCAGTAGGCCTAAAAACTCTATAAAGGACCAAAAAATTCATAAACTATACCTTTCTGCTCACTCATCCTTTCAAAACTCAAGCTTAGGGTGAAAACTCTGTAATCAGTGACAATCTAAGTATAACTTAGCGATTCAGAAAACCTCACCTAAACATAGGAGATCAGCAGAAACCTTCTTGCCAAGAGAACCATTAGTTTGTCCATGCAGCCTAGCAAACTGTAGAAACCAAGTGAATCACTCTTCTTTGCAAGTTTCCATCTCAAAGTTTGCTACTAAAACTTTTTCCATAAGCATCTTTGATAGTATTGGTGGTGGACCATAGTTCTCATAAAAATCCACCTGGCGACTCCACTAGTTCATCCTTTTGGTTTTGACCATCCTTCACATTAGTATAACCTTAGAGAGGACATCCATCCAGAACCTTCACAAATACCATCCTCTCTAAATTCTAAACCCGAAATCTGGCTCCACGAAGAATCAACACCAGATCCCATCCAGACCCAAATCCCCCTATCATAGTAGATGACCCAGAGAAGATTATGTGGCAAGCTTCCAAATTGGAATCTAATCACTGATAGTTCCATCTGTGAAGCAAGATCATGACTCGAACATCTCATCGCCTTGCAGGTTTTCACCTTTGACTTAGAATCAACAAAAAAATATTTTTAGAAGCAAGTCGCTAAGTTAAGATAGACTTTGATGATCTTGAGCCCTTAGATCTTCCAAAGAGTCCTAGTAGAGAAGCCTTCACCTACCACACTTCCCGACTTTCAAATTTTCTCCGCAAGAATTTGGCTCTTACCATCCTGCATCCGCTCAAATCGTATCGCTAGTCCAAGCACATCTCATGCACAATCTATCCAAACTACTCACTGCCTAAACCACCACCATCCCACAAGCCCCCTCATCTTGTACATCATCCATTAGCTCCGCTATGGCAAATTTGGTTCGCACTTTAGTCACAGCCCTGGGCTCCCTTACCACATGACTATCAAGCCAAAATCCCACACTTTACCGGAGAAGAGACTGCCACATCTTAACAACATGTAGATAGGATTAGCGATACCTTTGAATACTTGGAAGTAGAAGACGAGACCATTAGAATGAGAATGTTCGCCCAAAGCCTGGGAGAAGAACCCAAAAAATGGTTTAAAAGCTTAACTCCAAAAATCATCCACAACCTCCCAGAACTTTACCAAATCTTCATAAACAAGTGGGAAGTACAAAAGAACCCCATTCAAATCCTGTCAGAATATAACAATCTAAAAAGGGAAAATGGGGAAAGTGTCCAGGGATACTGCACTAGGTTCAACAGTGTGTATAATGCTCTCCCACCTCATTTCAAACCCCCGCTTGGTTCAACCTTGGAAAATTTCCCCGAGAGTTTTGATCTAGAAAAGACTTATCAGTTAAGAGACAAGGATCCTCCTACCTTAGAGGAAATGCAAAAAGTAGCCATACGAGCAGAGGCCAACTTAGAAGAAAAAAGAGCTAGAACTAGATCAGAAAGGAAAGTCACATATCGGGATGAGGTCTCCACTTCATCCCCTTCCTTAGATCCTAGAATAGATGACTTAGTTAGGTCCATGGCAAAAATGTGGGAAAAGATAAGTGAGAAGGCCCCTGTTAGGGACAATCAGCCAAACCCTCCAAACAGAAACCAAAACCAAAATTTTAGGAGGGAACAGCCTCAAAACAAACCAAGGGAAAATGACCAACAAATTAGGCCACCATTTAATGAAAATTATGTGGAAGAAGATGATAGGGATACAAAACCCATTGATGAAAGACATTTGAACCTCATAGGATCTCATAATGAGAGTGAGGTGTACCTCACGGAAGAAGAACAAACATTCTTCTCTCCAAATCATGATGAAACCAACTATGAAGATCTCGAGGATCTTGCCATAGATTTTCAGAATTCCTTAATAGAAGCTCACAGGAAGTATGACCTTAGAAGCAGAAAAATCAAGAAAAATCCAAGAAAGGTAGCTCAGACACTGCTAAAACCCCTGAGACCATCGTTAAGAAAGCAGTCAACAACAAAAAAATCATGGTCAGGAAAAATGACCAAAACAAAGATAGAGTTACCCAAACTAATCTTGATTCAGATATTCCTAGTACTTCCACAAAGATTCTCGAAGTGGCTGTGGCAAGAAAAATCCCGAAATAGAGCCAGCAAACTCAAAACCTAGAGAAAAACATGGCTGAAAAAGCTGAAGAAAACATGTCTAAACTACAGCTACCTTTTAATTTTGAGGGAGAAATCGCCAAAATAAAGATCACCATGCCTCTTACCGAGCTCATCACCTAAAAATCTTACAAGTCCCAAGTGTTAAAGGTTTTGAATATAGGAAGTGATGCCAACACCCTTAACCTAGCTGATGACACTCCTGAAGTATTATTTGGTCCGAAAATAGAAGGAAAATTCCAAGAGGGAACCACTCTTCCCTTTTACATCAGTTTAAATATCCATGACCAAATCCTTCATAATGCCATGCTAGACTCCGGTGCCTCGCATAATCTTATGCCGAAGGTTGTAATGGAAAGATTAGGCCTAGAAATCAGAAGACCATACAAAGACTTATATTCTTTCGATTCTAGTAGAGTCAGATGTCTAGGCTTGATCAAAGATCTTTGTTTTAGTTTGGCCCAAATACCTGAAAAACATCTGATCATGGACATAGTGGTATTAGAAATTCCTCCCAAGTACAAAATGCTTCTATCCAGATCTTGGGGAGCCAAGCTCCAAGGGAATATTCAACTTGACATGTCTTACACCACTATTCCTGTGTTTGACCAAACAAGAATACTCTATCAAGAGTCACACATGAAATACATGATCAATAACCAAGAGAGGCCAGATAACATTCCAATGTATTCCGTGAATTCTGACCTAAACTCTTTTATTCTGCATACTGATGAGGACATTGAAGAACAGTGAGAAGAAATTGAAATAAACTTAGACCCACCACATCAGCTGCCCCTAGTTCTCTATGATGAACTAGACAATCAAAACTATCATGATCATGAACACCTATGTCTTGAGGAATGTAAGTATGTTCCTTCTAAAATAGGAATAGAGCAAGAAGCACAAACCATTATGTATTATCAAGCAAATTGCTCGAACCTTTGTCAAACCTCAGCAGTAACATCAGGAAACTTTTTCAGAATGAAGGCATTAGAAGACTTACATATCACAAACCTTTTCGAAACTCAGGAGCAGGGAAGATTTATTTTTTTACCATACCTCAAATATTTACCATCACACAACTCTTCCTCTACAAATGAAACCTTGACTGCAGCCATAACAACTCAAAATCCAGAAAAAGGACCTGATAAACTCCTTGTAAGAAAACATGATAATTTTAGTCCAAATACACCGGAGTTACTTGAATTGGCTAAAATCCTGTCATCCCATCAAAGACTTAAAACTATTAGAATTGGAAATCTCATGCAGAATACTACATCACTCAAAGAAAACAATGACAAACACTATGCCATTACCATTACTCCAAGAAACAACTTCGACAAAAGAAAGTACAGAAGTCTGAACCAATCAGTAATGATCAAAGATAAAATAGCTGGTCATAGGGTCTGTTTTGATTTTAGAAGCAATAATGCACATCCCTATAACATAAATTTTATCCTTCCTACCCAATACCATGATATACCGATGATAATTTCTTTTAATCATATGCCTTTGCAAGATGATGCTTCAGGTTATAGCCAAATGATTCCCTTGCAAAGTAGACAGCTCAAAGATTTTTTTCAGTATGCTACAAGTAGTTCCAGTTTCAGACTCAAAATTGCAAAACCACATGATATCAAAAATATGCTCATGAGAACCATGTCTCGAGTCCTAAATTTCTGCATTTTTACATACCTTGGTGATGTCATTATTTATTTCAAAAATGACCAAGAGTATATGCATTACTTAAGGAAGATGTACAGTAAAGAAAGGAGCGGAAATAAGAGGTACAGCGGGAAGATACGGGTTAATTCAGAGATTCTTGCATAAATCCTTATGTCATGCTGGAAAGAGAGAATTTTCCAAATTTCTCTTTTTAGGAGTTGAGTGGACCAAGAATGGTAGGAGATCCTTACGAGGATAAGATGTTTAAGTTTCGCCATTTCCAAGATTTCTGAGTTTAAGGCATTTTCAATCATTGTATATACCACTGTTTGAAAAATATATAAAACAGAAAAGTAAAAAACAATAGAAGAATAGAAAAGAGGGCAATTGAAAAATAGAAAAAGGCCCCATGTTCCAAAAAATAGTCATTTAGAAAGCATGCAAGTCTAAATGCCGCTACTTGAGCTTAAATGTCTTGTTCAGTTATCTAGCCTAATCATAGCTGAACATGTTTAAATTTATTTGCTGATAAGTTAGTGAGTGAAAAATATGGTCAACATTGTGTAAGCTTGACTTATCAAAGAGAGTAGATTAGGAAAATATATTGGTTCCACACGCCCAAAACAGAACCAAGGAGGGAAGCGGGGATGAAAAACAAATTGTACATCTTAGCCCTGTTTTTCCTAGTTTCCATTTATGTAGAATAATATTTGTATGCAGCTTGTCTTTCATGTTGCAAATACATGACAAATCAGACTGTCTAATCCTGATTTGATCATCTTTTAAATTTCATGTTTTAGATTAGAGAACAAAATCCTGTCAAACAACTTAATCTTGACAGTTGATCTAGCATAGGTAGAGTAATGAAGGAGTTCATCAGTTTAATATGAACTCCTGGAAGATATAAGTGTAGAATTAGATAGGTTCATTTTTCAAAAAGAAAAAATATATATTGTCAAAACGCTGCTAGTCCAAATGCTCCAAAAAAGAAGAAAAAATGTTAGGAAAGATAGTGGGGTAGGTAGAAATATCATTGATGCTAATCATGCTGTCACTTTTCAGAAGTAGCATAAAGGAAGAATGAATTTTGCACAAATGGGTAAGGCACTGGTCTTCATAAGCCAAAGATCTGAAATTCTGGACATCTCCTGAAAAGGAGCTTCCCTCCCCAAATGGAGCCATTATTAGTCATCAGTATGTTTCACTTGTTGGTGGTGACTAGTTAAAAATGTACCCAAGTTTTCATACCGATCTAAAATTTGTTAAATTTACCTACTTGGAAAACACCCATAAAATTTTTTGCCTTCTTACCTTTCACTCCGCCCATGACGAGATGAAACTCATTATCAAATCCTACCTAGCCCTAGCCTACTAGTCTCGCCCGTTAGCTCTAAAGAAACAATACAAATCTATCAAAACAATCTCCCCTAAGTTAGGAAGTGGCACTTTAGGCATTTCTCCCTTGGTGAACTATCCAAGAGCCAAAGAAACTCCATCTCTGCTATTGACCTTCAAGTAACATATCTTCCCATTCTGAAAAAAAAGGTTGGTTACAATAATAGGTTGCGCCACTAATACACCCTAAAGTCTCTTAAAGAATACATGGACCATAAATCAAACTAATTGTAGGTTTTTTTTACGTAATTTACAGTGTTTTAAATGGATCTTTCAAGGACAAAGACATACCAGCATCTCAGAAGACAATTTTTGGCTCCACATGAGAAGACAGCTGCTTCTCAATGTGATCTTGAGCCTGGGATGCAGCCACAAAGCATAGAATTTTTTCATTAAGCTCTTGCGATCACATTCAAAGCCTGAAAGGACAGTAAAGGAAAAATAGCACTGTCACAGGGCTGATGATATAACATGACTGAAAAACCTCCTTCATCTATAAGCAGAGGGTTTGAAGACTGGAGCACCTCCTTCATCTATAAGCAGAGGGCCAAAGGTAAAGTCTGCTTTTTAAGCTTTTCACTAACTGAGAAGATAAACTCTGAAGCACAGTAAGACTACAAATGAAATTCTCTGCATGAAAATGATGATTAAAAGCAAAGGTAAAGCAGCACGCTTCAAAGAGCTGTTTGCGTGAGTTTCATTATTATTTGAGCTACAATAAGAAGCTAATTGGTTCAACATCATTGAAGAAAGATTGTTAAAACAGATGTCCAAAGGAGTCAAATAGTCTTGGGCGCCAACTAACTTCTGTCATCATGTATAAGAGGAAACACCATCAATATGTTCATCAGACAGCCTTCTTATGGCTGAGACAGAAGGTTGAAAGAACATCAGACATTTTTTCAAGTAAAGGGCCTCCTTCATTCATAAGCAGAGGGCCAGAGCAGTGATAAATTCTAGAATATTCACTGACTGATAGACAAATTCTAAACACAATAGGAGACAGTTTAAACAGAGAAATGATGTAAAAAGACAAAGAAGGAAAGCAGGGGTACCACTGTGATCCAAGAGGATAAACTTGTCTCTTATCAAGGTTTCTTTCAAAAAAGGCAGTCTGGAGCCCAATTAAAACAACTTTGCTGATGATCAAGGGACAGGTCATGACACAGGCCAATGATGATGATTGTCTTTCAAAAGGTTATGGCATAAGTTTCAGAGCTCTGGAGCAGCATTCAAAGCCAATAGGGCATGTCACCATTTCCAAAGAAAGGCATTTTCTTTAAAAAGGGTCAAAGGTACCTTACTACTGCACTTTGAGTAAGAGGAGAGGTTTTAGAGAAGTTCCCTTTAAATAAACGGAGATGAGTAAAGCTTGAGTAAATGAAACTGAATTTGTGCACTCACAGTCATGAGAAAGGTTAAATCATCACCTGCCAACCAAATTAGTTCCACAGTGAGCATTATCACCTTTTAAAGCATCTAGAGCAGACATTACTAGTTTAAAGTTCAAAAGGGTAAATTCATCTCCTTGCAAATGGTAAGAAATACTTCATCATCATTGGTGTACTTTTGAGCAGTTTTCCCATTTTAGAGGTATCACTAAAGGGTCAGCAGTGGCAGAAGTTACTTTTCAAAAATATGAACACAGTGAACAGAGTTTGAACTCTTAAATATTTCATATAAAGTGAATAGGTAAAGTCCTATTAGAACTGTTTAGAAGCATGCATCCTTTTTCCAACATTATTCAAATGTGGGCCCTTCATAACACTTTCAAAGTCATTTTGTTTTCCTTTCAAATGGACAAGGCAGTGGTTTAAAACAAGAGTCTTCCAAACCCTCTCAAGACAAACTCAAAGGTATTTTGACTTTTCGCTTTCAAGGGGATTAAGGACCATTGCAAGCTCCTTCAAAACTCTCAAAACCACGAGCAAAACTCCACTCTTTCTATTCAAAAGTTTGAAGACGAGTTTTGGGAAACTTCATTGTTTTTCGGGCTTGAAGAAACGAGCGGTGCGCCTGTACAACCGCGTGGCGTGTTTAGGCGCAAAATTTACACAAGTTTTAATTTTCGCGCGGCGTGCCTATAGCTTCTGGTCACAAGGGCCCGAAAATTGACCCGACTGTGTTTTGCGTGGTGTTCTCTCCTTCCAACGTGCCATGCATGAATCCAGCGGTCAACAAGCCTCCAAACAAATCCCAAAGTGGCTCCAACTCTCAAGCAAATATATCCATCGTGTTTTAAGGTATTTGTCTTGTCCCCCTTACAATTTTTGACACAAAAATAAACTCCGTCAGCTGTGTGCATTGGTAAAAACAGGTTTAAGGAGGGTTAAGGCGTTTGCTTAAAAATCTGGGTTTGCAATAGCTATGTTTGCCCAGCAATGAGCATAACCAAATGATGGTTTCTTTTTAATATTTAAAAAACCTATGAACTGCCCTCCAAACAGTTTTAAAATAGTACAAAACAGTGACCAAAGGGAGAGACAGGGTTTTGAAAGGTGAAACAATGGGTCCATTTTCAAATAACAGTGATCATGGTGTAAGGATTCTTGTCATTTCAAAGATCTCCTCTGTGTGTTAAAAGGACAAAAAAACAGTGTTTGCTCTTTCATTTCGTGAAGCAGAGTTAGTAAGTGAAGATACCATTACATTTGGAGGTATTGTCAAACTTTGTGTGAAGAACAGTGAATACAAGGGGTGTGTTGATTGTGAAGAGTTTCTGTTGTTAGACTCCTACAGGGCTGTTTTTTGCTCACACCAAACACAAGGAGCCATGTCACCTTGCACTATCACAGTGACCTTTGACTGTGTATCCTTTGATTAACTGTGTAATTGTTAGTGAATTTACCTATTGATTGGCATACAAAGGGAGGAAAAGACAGTGTTTTGAAAGAGCAGAGAATTTTGTGTTAAAAGGGCATCTCACATAGCATTTGAAGCCATTTTACCTTGATTAAATAGTGATTGACAGCTGAGGCAGAGTTTTGATTGAAGAAGGCATTTCAAAAAAATTTGAGGCAGTTTGGTCTTGCAGAAGCACATCCAAGACAAGATGCCTCCCAGGCAGGATAGTAGGAGTGGATTGCACAAGAGGTATGAGCCTATTTCCACCAAAGAGGTGAATGCCCACCCCTCAGTATTGTTCAATTTCCATGAGGTGGGATGCTTGGATTTTTGCCAAAAGGTTCAAGAGGTGAAGAGTTTCTCTTCTCTAACCCACCTTTGCGCTTTGAGGTTCAGAGACAAACATTTCCAGTTGGCTGGCCTTGACTTCAAGTTCTCCCCAAGATCCATATCCAAGGCTACTAAAATTCCTTATATTGGCGAGAAATGGTTTAAACAAAGCCATTTGGATTTAGATGATTACAAACCCTTCCTCAAGCCCGAACATAGAGATGCTTGTCCTGCTATTTTCCCTTTCTCATACCTTTTAGCTAGCTTTGCCCCCCTCATGAAGATTATCATGAAGTACTTTACTTGTGAGGGAAGATTCTCCCGAATCTATGCTTATCACATTCGACTACTGATGCATTTCACAAGGACCAAGCAGCTAAATATTCCTTTATTCTTGCACAAAAGCATTGAGAAAATGGCCTCCACTGTCCAGAAGAGCCCTCCCTCTCAGAAAATAGCCTGTCTCTTCCATCACTCTCTCATCAAAATCATCATTCTCCATCAGCTTGAAAAGAGGGAGGTCCCTTGGGAAGTTTTCATCACTCATCCTGATTTCTCCACTGTCCCTCTAGTCCATACATGCCCTACATCTCATACTCATCGCCCCTCCCCTTCCTCTAGCAGGACTACTCCTAAAAAGCTCAAGTTTACTACAGAACGAACAAAAGAGCATGGAGAAGGAGAAGGAAGTGACCAACAAGAGGAGAAAGTACATGAGCATGAAGAAAAAGATGAAGAGAAGCAAACTGATGATGAAGGGAAACAACATGACATTGATTAGGGTGAGCAGCATCGAGAAAAAGAGGAAGAAAGTGTTGAACATCAACAACATGACAGTGATGAGGGTGAATAGACTGATGGTAAAGGGCAGCAGTTTGAACAACAACACAATGAGGGTGATACCAGACAGCAGCATAAGGATGATGATCAAGGGAACTAGGAAAATGAGACAGAGTAGTAAAGGCAGCAGATTGATGATGAAGGGATGCCTAAAGAGGACACACAATAGTCTCCTCAAGACACACAACAGTCTCCTCAAGATGCAAAAAAACCTCCTCAAGAAGAAGGGCAACCTTCTCAAGAAGAACAACAGTTTCAAGAAGAAAAGGGGCAAAGTGACAAAGGTAAAAGGGCCATGCCCTCTTCTCCTAAAAAGGCCAAGCTCCGAACAGCTAGGAAAAGAGTGCGAAGGGTGGTCACTCCAAATGTGACAAGGGATCTCCAAAGCAAAGGTAAATTTCCTAAGAAGCCTATCATTGATTTTCCTAGGAGGAAGAGCACAAGAATAGCCACCCAAAGCAAGGGGAAGGGCAAGAGGGAAGAAAGTCATGAACATGAGAGTGCATTCAATATCATCCCTATCCAAAGCGATGATAGTGATAATGAGGCCCGCATTCTAGAAAAACTATTGATCCAAAGAGAATGCCAAATTGATGCATTGAAGGATGATCTTCATAGGGCAAGGAATTTCAACCATTTTCTAGAAATCCAAAATAGGCAAATGAGTGTCCATATGGCTGTTTATGAGACACAATCGACTAAGTACAAGAAAGAGGCCTCCAAAGCCCAAGCAAGGTTGGAAGAGCTCATGGGCGAATTTGATGAAAGTGAAGGCGATGATCAACCTAAGCGAAAGAGGCCTAGAACCATGGGGCTTAAAAGGACCCTTGAGAAGCAAAAAGAAGAGGAAAATGCCCTTCTCCAATCCACTCCTCTCATTGCGTTATTTGAACAGGAGATAGAAAACAATAAGGAGGCGTGGCTTGAGAGAGTCAATGACCATTTGGAGAAGAAGTTGGAGAGCGCAAATAGGGACCTAGACCTTCAAAGGAGAATGACGAAGCATTACAAAAAGTTAAATCAGTTTGCCCGACGCAATTTAAAGGCTGCTCAAGACAAACTAAAGGAGGTTAAAGGGAAGCGCCCGACACGGAAAGTGAGAAAGGACACAATAGGACTTCAGATTTTGGCCTCTGCTTCGCAGCATGTTGCTGAGAACCCTTGAGGGTCATGCTCATCGTTTTTGGGAAATTTTTGACATGTTTTGGTTTTTTGGCATTTTTGAGTTTTTGGCTAAAACTCATGGGCTTCGCCATTTCATTTCGGAGGGTCATCAATGGAGGAGAATGGTATCATTGGATGCCATAATTTTAGGAGCACACACTCAGTGATTTTCAGGACATTTGAAGATCATTCACTCCTCCGAAATGGCGAAAAATGTCCACTTTTTCTACACTCTACTCGCTCTATCAGCAAAATCTATTTTCTGGTTTTTTACACATAGTCCTATTTTTGGAGGACTTTTAGGCATCAGATTGAGAAAATTTCAGTTTTCCCAGAAAGTAGACACTTAGAGATTTCCAACGAGCTATCATGAACCTCATTTCGACATCGGGAAGGCTGCCAAAAGTTGCCAGAAAGTCAAGGGACCTTTTGCTGATGTAAATTTTGAGTATTTTTGTAAAATTTGAACCTTTAAAAACTGCTTTTTCCTCATGTGCGTTTAGCTATTTTTGCACATGAGAAGTTATGAAAAGTCAATTTAATTCCCTCTTTTAGCATTTTTTAGATATTTTATGAGATATTTTGTGCCTTGGGCTTTACAAAGCCTCAAGGAAAAGTTTAGATATTTTGAATAGGCCAATGAGAGTGCAAGTTGAACTAAGAGGTTTTCCTCACTTGAGCCTATATATTCCAAAGGCTTTCATTGTAAACAAGACTGAATTTGATGATAGAAGCAATATATGGTCATATAAGCTTTGGAAAAAATACTTGTCTCATGCTCTTGGATAGTCTCTTGGATGTTCTTGGATGATGAAAGAGGATTGTTGTTGGATTCCATGACTTGGTAGAATGGTATAGTGTCTCTTTCTTTGTTTTGTCTTCTAGTTTTCATTCATGAATACATGTTTCTTGCTTGCTATAGATCAGTAGAGAACAAATTTGAGACATGCCCTTGGAGGCACCTCAAATTTCCCGTTTCTTCATAGCTTCCATGTTTTCTTCTTCCTTAGTCACATTAAAGAATTCTTGATTGCTCTTTAATAACTTAAGGATATTGTTGCTTATTTCATTCATGGTTTTATGCATGCTAAGTATGATTTATGGTACGCCCTGCTTACTCATGGCTAGCCATAGCTCCATCCATGAAATTTCTCTTTGACTGATTAGATTGTCATTTGTTGAACCAAGGAGGTCTTGTTCTGATCTTGCCCTTTGCCTAAGACTATGCAATCTTGTTTTTAAAGGGCCCAATAACTTGAAGTACTATGTTTAGGCATTCCGGCATAGTGATTTGAGTTGTTTGTCTGTCTTAAGTGTTTTTCCCCAAAGTCTGATAGCCATTTCCCAAAGTTAGAGGGTGATATATCTCTATGCATGGCTTGAATGTTTATTTCTATGTATTGATTAGCTTATAGTTACATTTCTCATTATTAATAGTTTTCCCTACCATGTTTATGTCAGCTATTAAACTAGTTATGCTTGAAACCCTTTGTTGTTCCCAAACTTGATGTTCATTTTATTCCATTTTGCCCAAAGATCCTTTCTACCTCGAATCAAATCGGCCCTTCAACAACCTTGTATCACCATCTGATAGCTTTCTTGACCTTTTCGACCCCATAGCCCAGTTGATCTGACATCTTTTTACCTATCTTATATCTTTGATCAGTTTCATCCCTCACAACCTAAAAACCAAAGCCAAAAAACCTACTTCATAACTAGCCTAAAATCAGAACACAATAAGCAAACACACAGATATCCCTTACACAAATAGAGAGAGCCCTCTCTAAGTCCAGGAAGGCTAGGTCCTTGGGCTCCAAAGATTGGTTTGATGTTACACTATCATTTGGCTTTCCAATCAGCCAAATCACGGGACCCTAGCACTTTAAAATGAGATATGTGAAATATATGTCACAATCCCCTCCAACCAAGGCCAATCCATCTTGTGAAAGCCTAGCCATATGAGTTTCTAAGTGGTGATTCCAAATGCTAAAGAGAATGACGTACTCCATTATAATTTCTTCCACCTATGAGCATTTAAAACGAAAATACCTAGAAACCGTATATGTTCCATGTGAGTACCAAGAGATGACATGTGTAGTTTTTGGTTCCCTTTTCAAAGGTCGCCAACCTACACTACATTCCTATATTCGACATGTTAATCATGCTTCCTATCATCACATTGAATCTTAATACCACCCCCTTCAATACGTTAGCTTCCAGTGAAGACCTAACCTACTCCACGCATCGTTTTATGTCTTGGGCTTCTCCCCTCAATGATGCAACCGACCAAGCTTCTTCCAAGTCAAGGTGTAGTTCCTCGCTACCCTAGTTGGATAGTGCATCTGATACCATATTCCCTTCCCATCCCATATATTGAGGGATAATGTAATCAAACCTTCGTAAGAAGTCTTGTATATTAGAGACTACTTCTTGTAAATTCCAACTATGTGTCGTTTTATGTCGGGGTGGCCATTTAACAATTTGTGTATGCATTGGATGACAACATAAGAATCTCCATGAACTTGAATAAAGCGATAACCTTCTTTGGCTATGATTTTTAAACCTTTTTAAATAGCAAGGATTTTTTCTAAGATTTTTTGTGGTCACTTCGCAAGACCATGCATATATATGCAAAGGTTGGGATTCATCATCCCTAAAAATCCCTTTGTACCCAAATACACTTGGGTTTCCTTGGAGGCACCATCAAAACTCAAATTCAAGAAGAAATAGGGGGGTGTGGGATATGAATTGGTGGAACGATGACTAGAACACTATAGAACGAAACAATAATGAGAAAACATAGAAAGATGATGTTGTCACTGCTACAACACTTGGAAAAATTTCACTACATTCAAATTTTGAAGCCTACTCAATTATCGCACCGAGTGTCGCCTTTTTCATCAAGTGTGATTTCAATTCATTATATATGTTTCAAGTGTTATTGATTATTATTAAGTTTCATCGCATTTTTTAAAACATCTCTAGTGAATTTCATGGTTATAATACCTTTGTTTGTTGTAAAACAACACTTTTGGTCACAATCGCACACGCGTTGGTTATTGTACTTGGGGAGTGTTCATAAGCTGGTGGTTTGGTATGTACTTTTCAATGTTCAAGTGTTAGGTCCCTATAATACTAGTGTATCTCTCTTGTTGTCATTTTTGTAGAAATTATACAATATGCTTGTATATCTTGGATTCACCCGATCTAATAATATGCTAAATTTAAATACTGAATCGCTTCCACAAATATTTTCGGAATTAAAAACACAATCGCCAATTACAATATCATGAAGAAATATCAATCACACATAACATAGATAATTTCCCAGGGAGAGCTTAAAGCTAAAAACCCCACTATCTTCTATTGTATATTATATCATGGATCATGAGAAAATTACATACAAAACTCCAATGATAATAGCTCTCAGTACATCAGCTAATTGTCTCACACTGTCATAAAAAATTGGCAAATCACTTGCTCAAATTACTGTCTCCAGAAACCCTGCCTCCATTACGTAATCCCTGCTGAAAGCAATCCTTGAATGAATGCAATCTTTCCTGCCTTGACTGTGCAATCCTCATGGGCACATCCAATGTGTGTGTGGTTGCATGTGTGCAACCAGGTAATGTCACAACTGATAGTTTACGTCCCTTTCACCTAGAACTCAACTGGGTCTCCACTGGATCTGACATCCATGCAGTTAATAATAGTAAATCTTTAGTTGCATGTGAGACCATTGATTTTGAATTAATTAATAATTAATTCACTTGATCTCTCTCTAGTGTATCTTCAGTTACAACTAGCACAACTGAGTTAAACTACTTACAAATTGCAAAACTCATGCAACACTGCACTTCTAACTCTGTTACAAATCAAATCACTCAGTTACAACTAAAGTCAACTTGCATGTCCCACCAACCAACCACTCAACTCAAAATTCACTTAGCTAATTGATTTTTCACTTCAGTTAACTATTTCCAAGTGCTCATTGAGAATAGATTATAGTTTATTATCCATATAAATTAAGGGATAATAAATATAGACTTGCATTCTATAAATAGATTATGCACATACATATATAAATAGACATACACCTAAAAATAGCCTGAGGCCCCATCCTAGTGTAGGTGCTTAATTTTGACTAGGATATTCTTGTTGAATCTCAACACTCCCTCTCAACAAGAAAGGGATTATCCTTCACCCCGATCCTGTCTCTATGGTGTTCTAATTTTCTCCTAGTGAGCACCTTCGTTAGAATATCTACATCCTAATCTTCTATGGGAATGTACTAAAGAAACATTATTCTTCTCTGCACAAAATCTCTAAGATGATGGTACCGGATATCTATATGCTTGGATCTATCATGAAACACAATATTAATCAAGAGTTTAATGCAACTGTGATTATCAAAATGAATCACTGTCGGATCCATATGAGAACCAAACAAACCAACCAATATATTTCTCATCCAGATAGCCTCACATGCATCTTGAATCACTTCCATGTATTCTGCTTCCGCTGAACTGAGTGCCACAGATCTCTGCTTCCCGCTGTACCAAGAAAAAACTATAGATCCAATGCGAAAGATCCCCCTTCTTGTGCTCTTTTTTTCTATTGGACTTATAGCCCAATATTCATCCATGGAGCCATGCAAATTCACTCCATCCGTCTGTCTGTACCATAAACCATACACTGATGTGCCCCTTAGGTATCTCAGGACATGCTTTCCCGCCTCCCAAAAGAGCTTGGTAGGATTAACCATAGCTTGACTCAGCTGGTTAACTCCATAGCAAATGTCCGGTATCGTGTTCACTAGATACATTAGCGAACCCACTAATTGTTGCTAGATAGTAGCATCCACTACCTCTCCAGAAGTAGCATCCTCTTTCCTTTAGTTTCCTAGAAGATGAGTATCCATGGGTTTGAAGTCCTCCATGTTAAAATTACCCAATATCTCCTTTGTATACTTGCCTTGAGAAAAAAAAAATTCACCATCTCACTGCCATATTTCCAATCCAAGGAAATAATGAAGGAGGCCCAAATCCTTTATTTCGAACTCCCTTGCAAGATCCTCCTTGCATGAGTGTATCAGCTTCTCATCACCAGTCAATATTAAATCATCAACATAAAGAAAAATGATTAAAATATTACCCTCCACCACAATTTGGTACAGGTTTGCATCTGCTTCACTTTTGGTGAAGCCCATTTCGATGAAATAGCTGTCTATCCGAGAATACCAAGAACGGGGTGCTTGCTTCAACCCATACAATGTTCTTTTGAGTCAACACACATGAGACTCACTGTTGAAGATCTCAAAACCTTCAGGATTCTCTATGTACACCTATTCCTCAATGATCCCATTGAGAAACACATTTTTCACATGCATCTGATGAATGCGCCAGCCCATCTATGCTAAGAGAGCAAGTGATGTAGGAGCATCCAGATTTAGGCAACAATGTGATTGTGTGTTCACATGTTGTGGCTAACAAGAGGTGGAGAAACATTGATTATTACTATTTTATTTAGTTTTAAATGGGAGGAGTTAGTCTGTCTTGATTTTCTTAATTTATTAGGAATAAAATAGCAATTGGTTTCTCCCTACAAGGAGATTAAGCCAAATAGATTAGATCATGAAGATAGGGTAACATTTTTTTGTTAGAGTGGTTCAAACAGAAAGCTAATAAAATATGAGAAGAACCTCTTTCAGGTATATATATATATATATATATATATATATATATATATGCATGAATAGGTGTGAGAAGGAGGTGTGGAATAGGTGTGAGAGAAGAGTGAGAGAGGAGAGAATAGAGAGAAAAGGAAATGTAAAATCTAGCCATCCAAGGGCTTGGCTCTCTGTAATTTCATTTATGATTTAATTCCAAGTGGTTTGTATTTTAATTTGGCTATCTGTTTTAAACTGTCCATTTTTTATTTCTCTATTGAATATCGGATTAATCGCACCGTAAAAGGCTAATCGGATGTGCAAGTAGCAACGAGGACCATTAGATCTTTCACAAATCAACGGTGGGAAATCACATCACAACTCGTGAAGAATTCACATATCGCAGATTTTAGTGATTGTGGTTAATACTTTGCACGATAAGTTATTTAACTTGTGATGCAAAGTAGATCGACGAAAACAAGTGTGGACCATCTGATCCTACAAAGACCAATGACAGAGATCAAATCGCAATGGGAGAAATTTCTAAATTCACAAAGTTTAGAGTTTAGTGTTAAGGCCGTCGCATGGTAGGTTGTTTTGTATGCGATATGATGTGATCACAGATCGCATGGAATAGGGGTTAACCACTAAGTTAAGTATTAAAGTTGCAAAGTGCGATTTGCTTCTAATTGGTTCAAAGTGTTGTGTGACATTCCAGTAAGAAGTTCCATGGGTATTTTGATTATATTGTAGCTTGTATCCATCTTTTGGTATCAGAGTAGACGTTGAGTTATGTTCTCGAAGGTTGGAGAAAATATGCCACCCAAGAGAGGAGTCGACATAGGTCGGGGAAGGCCAGAAGCTAATGCAATTTTTCTAGATGAGATTCGACATCTTCATACAAGAATGGACACAGTAGAGATTGCTCAGGGGGGAGCACCTGATGAAGGAGATGTCAACACAGCAGAGGAAACTTATGAGGAAGAAGAAGCGGTAGAAGACGAGGTAGTTAAACTTTTCAAGATATTAGCAAAGGTTAGTGGTAAACCAAGAATAGAGATTCCTTCATATGAGGGGAACCTTAATGTGGATGAGCTGACGAATTGGATCAGTTTAATGGATAAGCATTTCAACTTGGAAGAGATCGAAGATAAGAAGAAGGTAAAGTATGCAGCTACCAAGTTGAAGGGCCATGCATCTATCTCGTGGGATGAACTACAGACCTCCAGAGTTAGAAAAGGAAAGCCTAAGATCAAGTATTGGGATAAAATGATAAGGAAGTTGAAGAATAAGTTTATGCCAAAGGACTATTGATTGAATATTTTCAAACAACTTGAGAATTTGAGGCAGAAAGGAATGACTGTCAAGGAGTATACAAGGAGTTTTACAAGATGAGCATAAGAGCAGGAAATGCTGAACATGATATGGAATAAGTAGCCAGATACATCAATGGTTTAAGGTATGACATACAGGGTGAGATCAATTTTTTGAGTGTGAAGACAATTGAGTATTCGTACCAAGCAGCTTTGAAGGTAGAGGAGAAGATTTTTAGAAAGCAAATTCAGAGGAATAGAGGTAAAATTCTAGCAAGAGGAAGGGGAACATTCAAATCAAGATTTCAGCACTCTCAGAATGAAATAGGAGGTTCGAGTAGTAGATCTCCATAGAGAGGATACTTTGGTAGAGGGATATTTTCATCGAGAGGGAGAGGCCGAGGAAGAGAAATTCAATGTTACACATGTGGATAATGGGGACACAGATAATGGGATTGTCCTCATAACAAACCAAAAAATCAGTGAAATGTGAATGTAGCTGAAGCAAAGGAAAAAAATCCTCAGGTCACGAGAAAAGAAGAACCATATAAGGCAGGAGAGTCTTTATTGCTCAAAAGAGTATTGCTGAAGGCAGAGAAGGAAGAAAATGACTTTACGTAGAGGAAGAGTTTATTTAGGACTGTATGCAAGTGTACAGAAAAGTGCTGCAAAGTTGTGATTGACAATGGAAGCACTGATAGTCTTGTCTCCATAGATATGGTCGAGAAATTGGGGTTGAGGAAGATGGCACACCCTACTCCTTATAGAGTGTCATGGCTACAGATGGGACACGATATTTTGGTGACAGAACAGTGCAAAGTAGAGATATAGATTGGTACATCTAAGGATGTCATATTGTGTGATGTGATGCCAATGGATGTGTGCCATTTATTGTTGGGAAGACCTTGGAAATTTGACAGAAAATCCATTCATGATGGAAAAAGGAATACCTACAACATAGAGAAGGATGGAAATAAGCACACATTGCTACCTTTAAAGGATGAAGCAGATAAAGGAACAACTGAGAATAATGTTATGCTGATTAGTGGAAAGGAATTGCTGCAAGAACTCAAAAAGGAGAAAGAAATGCATTTTGATGTTGTGGGTAAACCTAAGGTAATTATGAGTTCTACAAATTTATACAATCTACCTGTGGAAATTAAAAATTTGTTAGATGATTATGCTGATATAGTTGTTGATGAATTGCCAAGTAAATTGCCACCAATCAGAAGTATTAGTCATCACATAGATTTAATACCTGGTCCAAGTTTACCAAACACAACATCATATAGAATTACCCCTCAGGAGAATGAAGAAGTTGGAAGACAGGTACGGGAGTTGTTAGATAAAGGAGCAATCAAAGAAAGTCTTAGTCAATGTGCAGTACCAGTTGTGCTTAGTCCAAAGAAAAGAGGTGAGTGGCACATGTGTACTGATTATAAAGCCATAAACAAGATCACTATCAGGTATAGATTTCCATTGCCACACATACATGAATTGATGGATTGTTTAAGTGGGTCAAAGTATTTTACTAAAATAGATTTGAAGAGTGGATACAATAAAATAAGGATTAGAGAAGGATATGAATGGAAGACTGCTTTTAAGACCAACATTGGATTGCATTAGTGGTTAGTGATGCCTTTTGGGCTCACTAATGCACCAAGCACATTTATGAGACTAATGAGTGAGGTTTTGAAATAGCATGCACGAAATTTTTTGATAGTCTATCTTGATGAAATTTTGATTTTTAGTCAGAGTAAGGAGGAGCATTTGGAGCATGTCAAGCTAGTGTTAAGTACTTTGCAAAAGAAGAAGTTGCTCATAAATTTGAAGAAGTGTAGTTTCATGAAGAAGGAGCTCATTTACTTGGGATTTATAGTCTCAAAAGAAGGCTTGAAGATGGACCTAGAAAATATTCAGGTAATACTGGATTGGCCAACTTCGAGAAGTGTATTTGAGGTAAGGAGTTTTCATGGTCTTGAAAGTTTTTACAGAAATTTTATAAGAGGTTTTGGTCAGATCTGTGCACCAATAACTGAAACAATAAAGGAGAGAAACAAGCCATTTAAATGGACAAAAGCAACAAATCAGAATTTCAAGTTGTTGAAAAATAAGATCACTGAAAGACCTGTTTTGGCCTTGCCAAACTTTGATAAAATATTCCAAGTTGAGACTGATGCCAGTGGGATAGAAATTGGAGCTGTCTTGAGTCAAGAGAAGAGACTGATAGCTTATTTCAGTGAAAATTTAAATGAGGCCAAGAAGAAGTATTCATCCTATGATAAGGAGTTCTATGCTATTGTGTAGGCTTTGAATAAATGGAGGAATTATTTTTTGCCCAAATAATTTGTGTTGTATTCATATAACCATGCACTAAATTTCATAAATACTCATCCGAAGTTGAACCAAAAGCATACAAAGTGAGTGGAGTTTTTGCAGAGTTTTACCTTTGTAATAAAACACACAAGTGGTAAGTCAAACAAAGTTGTTGATGCTTTAAGCAGAGTAAATTTGGTTCTGTAGGAATTGAATATTGGCATTTTGGGGTTTGAAGAGATGATTTCCATGTATGAGGAAGACACATATTTAAAATAAATATATGCAGCTGTTAAGAATCCAGTGATTCATAATAGAAGGCAATGGTTAGATTACTTGATTCAAGGGAGATCGTTGTTCAAAAATAATAAACTGTGTATACCTATCCATGAGGGAAAATCTGATTAAGGAAAAACACAATTGAGGACTGTCTAGACACTTTGGACAGGATAAAACATTTGCTCAAGTAAGTGCTTTTTATTATTGGCCAAAAATGTAAACTGATATCAAAAAGTTTGTTGAGAACTGCAAGATTTGTCAACATGACAAAGGAAGAAGCCAAAACACTGGGTTATATCAGCCATTTCCAATACCTAATAGACCTTGGGATGCTATCAACATGGATTTTGTTTTGGGTTTTCCAAAGACTCAAAGAGGACATGATTATATCTATGTTGTCGTAGATAGGTTTTATAAAATGGCTCATTTTATTACCTGTAAAAAACTAGTGATGCAACTCACATCACTAATTTGTTTTTCTCTGAAGTTATAAGGTTACGTGGACTTCCTGTGAGTATTGTTTTGGACAGGGATACTAAGTTCGTAGGACACTTTTGGAGGACTCTATGGAAGAAGCTGGGTACAAACCTCAGTTTCAGTTCAACCTATCATCCTCAGACAGATGGACAAACTGAAGTTGTGAACAGAAGCCTGGGAAATATATTAAGGAGTTTGGTTTACAAAAATCCAAAGCAATGGGACTTAGCACTTGCTCAAGATGAATTTTCCTATAATAATACTCCTAATTGGAGTACTATAATGAGTCCATTTCAGATTTTTTTTGGGATGCATCGAAGAGGGGTGTATGAAATTTTGGATGTATGAACTTGGAGATTTGAGAAAATAAGAGACAAGGAGTGAAAATTTTGAAGAATTTATAGAACAGATACAGAAGTTCTAAGAACATGTCAAGAAGAGCTTATAGAAAAACACCCAAAAGTATAAACAAAGAGCTGATATGAATATGACTGAAAGGGAGTTTCAAGTAGATGATTTATTCATGGTTTATCTAAGGAAATAAATGTTTCCAGTCAGGACTTATAACAGGCTAAAAATGAAAAAGATAGGGCCATGTAGAATTTTGAGGAAGTTTTCCTCAAACGCATATGAGATTGAATTACCCACAGGAATTGGGATATCACCCATCTTTAATATTATAGATTTGTACCTCTACAAATGAATGGAGAAAGAACTACAAGAAGAATCTATAGAAGAGGAGGACCAAACTCTGAATTGGCAGGAACATATGCCAAAGACAACAAAGAAAGAAGTGGAAGCCATTCTGGAGAAAAGAGTAGTAAAGAAGACTAGAGAACAAACCTATTATCTGTATCTAGTCAAATGGAAAGGACACTTAGTGGAAGATGCTAGTTGGATGACAATAGCAGAGTTATAGAAGTTTAATGTAGATCTTGAAACATTGATGGATCAATATTTTGTTCCTTGGGAGTTTGATGCAGGAGCATTCAAATTTAGCCAGAAATGTGATTGTGTGTTCACATGTTGTGGCAAACAAGAGGTGGAGAAACATTGATTATTAATATTTTATTTAGTTTTAAATGGGAGGAGTTAGTCTATTTTTATTTTCTAAATTAATTAGGAATAAAATAGTAATTGGTTTCTCCCTGCAAGGAGATTAAGGAAAACATATTAGATCATGAAGATAAGATATCATTTGTTTGTTAGAGTGGTTCAAACAGAAAGCTAATAAAAGACGAGAAGAACCGATTTCAGGTAGATATATATATGCATGAATAGGTGTGAGAAGGAGGTGTGGAATAGGTGCCAGAGAAGAGTGAGAGAGGAGAGAACAAAGAGAAAAGGAAATGTAAAATCCAGCCATCTAAGGGCTTGGCTCTATGTAATTTCATTTCTGATTTAATTCCAAGTGGTTTCTATTTTAATTTGGCTATCTGGTTTAAACTATTTGTTTTTTATTTATTTGTTGAATATCGCATTAATCGCGCTGCAGAAGGCTAATCGGATGTGCAAACAACAACAAGGACCATTAGATCTTGCACAAATCAATGGTTGGAAATCACATCGTAACCCGTGAAGAATTCACATATAGCATATTTTAGTGTTTGTGGTTAAGACTTCGCACGATAAGTTATTTAACTTGTGATTCAAATTAGATCAACAAAAACAAGTGTGGACCGTCTGATCCTACAAAGTCCAATGACGGAGATCAAATCGCACTGGTAGCGATTTCGTAAATCGCAAAGTTTAGATTTTAGTATTAATTCCGTCGCGTGGTAAGTTGTTTTGTATGTGATGCGATGTGATCGCAGATCGCTGGAATAGGGGTTAACCACTAAGTTAAGTATTAAAGTTGCGAAGTGTGATTCACTTCCAATTGGTTCAAAGTGTTGTGGAACATTCTGGTAAGAATTTCCATGTGTATTCTGATTATATTGTAGCTTGTCTGCATTAGAAAGGATGGATCTTATGGAAGAATACCTTGCAACAGGTGAAAAGGTCTCTTCATAATCTATCACCTCGATCTGTGAGAAGTGTCGAGCCACAAATTTGGCCTTTTATTTGTCCACACTCCCATCATTAGCTTGCTTTACCTTGTAGATCCATCTCGAACCTAGCATTGACTTATCAACCGACCTTGGAACAATTTCCCAAGCACTGTTTCTGACAATGGTGTCATACTCCTCCACCATTGCATCAACCCAAGTGGGCTCCTACACTACTTCCCAAAAGGAATATGGTTAATTCACAATACATCTTCTCATGAGAGCCATGTATCCAATAAATTAGTCAGGAGTTTGTCGCTACCTGTGCTATGAAGTAGGAGCTCCTACATTATGTGCAACATCAAGTCTTAGCCTATCAACTTCCGTAGTGCACATTCTGCCATTTTTGATGGATGGCTCTGAATGAGTGGCTTACTCCACTCCATGAACCTCCTCCTATGGCTGATCCACATCTAGAGACTCATCTTTGGGAACCAACAGTTCCTCCTCCACATGCAAGTCAAGCTCCCTCTCAAGCGACAACCGCATGGATTTCCCCTCATCAAATTTTATATCCTGTCGCACAATAGTCATTATGTTATTTGGAAAATACACACAATAATTATAGGGCGTTTCTATGTACCCCAAAAAAATCCCAACTTCAATAGTTGGCTCCAGCGTCTTCCTGGCATCCTTGGTCACATGCACATAAACAAATGAGCCAAAAATATTAAAGTGTGAAACATCCATTTTCTTATAGTGAAAGCTTCTTCAGGTGTACTCATGCCAACTACTCTATGAGGACAATGGTTTTGCACATAAAACACAGTGTTGCATGCTTTCGCCCACAAATGCATTGGTAGGCCCTGATCATGCAACATCACTCATGCTGCACTCATGATAATTCTGTTATTCCTCTCCGTGACCCCATTCTGTTGTGGGTTATGAGGCACTATGAGTTCTCTTTGAATTCCTTCTTTGCTGAAAAAGTTCTTGAATTTGTTAGAGATGTATTCTCCACCATTATCACTCCTAAGAGCCTTCACTTGCTTCCCTGACACTATCTCCACCAATTCCTTAAACTCACAGAACTTAGAGAATGTTTGATCTTTATTATGCATGAAGAAGATCCAGCATTTACGAGAAAATTCATCAACAAATATTACATAGTACTTATGTTTTTCTGTTGAAGCAATCGAGAATGGTCCACACACGTCTGTGTGAACTCTCTCAAGGATCCCTGAAGCACAGTTCTCCTTCTCATGAAAGGTGGACTTTACATACTTCCCCATGGTGTAACCCTTACACTGATTTAACTGAGAAAGTGTTCCCATTGGAAGTCCACTAGATATTTGTTGCATGACTTTCAAGGATCCATGATTAAGATGGCCCAATCGCCTGTGCCATAGTTCGCCCTCATCCTAGCTCACCACTTTTTCTGCCTTTCCCATCATGCAAACGTAGCCATCTGCCTCTAGCTTGTAGATATTATTAACTCAAATCTCTATCCTCTTGCCTTGAACCGTTGTCTTATGTCGCAAGAAATCTTTTCCATCACTAAAAACAATGCCATAGCCTTTGTCCTCCAACATTGTGACTGAGACAAAATGTTTCTTCAGACCTGGTACATGCATAACATATTTTAATTGAAGTGGTTTACCTAAATCCCTCTGAAAGGTAATGGTACCAATCCCGGTAGCACTATATTTTCCATCGACGCCCATCTCAATATGCATCAGAATATCTTTCTCCTCCAAGTCACTGAAAAGTTCCTTATCTCTCGTCATGTGAAAGGAAGTGCCACTATCCAAATACTACACCGATCCCAATGCACTTGACACCATGCATGAAATAAAGGAGAAGTCAAGATAAAATTGCGAGGCAAGGGCCTCACCAGCTGCAACTCCATCATCCTTCTTATTATTCTTATTTTGTGGAGAGTTAGTAGCAAAATGCCCATGTTCGTGACAGTGAAAACACTTCACCTTGGACATGTCCTGCTTCTTGCCTTTAGAATCATATTTAGAATGAAATTTCTTCCCCTTCCCCTTATTCACCTTGGAAGCCAAAGCAAAATCCTATTCATAATCATGATTTGATGAAGATCCATCTCTGGTGTTCCGCCTGAACTCCTCCTGTACCAGATCCGACCACAATCGTTCCCAATTCGACAATTTTTCTCATCCGTTGATAGAGTCTTCATAATTGTGCCAAATATTAAGAAGTACCAAAATCACCAAATCATAATCAATGACTGTTATTCCCAAACTCCCCAGTTCATCCTACCATTGGATAAACTTTTTGAGATACTTTGGAATGGTGTCACCTTTTCCATCTTGATATTTTTGAGTTTATCTTTGAGTGAGAATTTCCTATGGTTGTTGCTTCTTTGTAATAGATCCATGAAAGCCTTCCACATAGCATATGGTGTGGATTTCCCATAGAGGCTTGAGACAATGTGGTTTCTTACTCCCTCCAACAGGAACCTCCTCGCCTTTGCCACTTTCTTTTGCCATCCATCAAGATTGGCAACATCTACAGCATCTGGCTTAGGAACATATTTTTCAATGAATTCCTTCAAGCCATTTTCTGCGAGTATTGCCTCAATAGTTTACTTCAAAGAAATGTAATTCGAGCTGCCCTCGAGTGCATACTCTAACCTAAAGCCATTGAAAGCCATTTTGATCTTCAATCAACTATAGTACTAATAAAGTATTTTTGCAAATTTGAATTCTATCCACCAACAGACTCAGCTCCTGCTTCACTTCTGCAATTTCATGTGCTCTGATACCATGTATAAATTACACATTATTCTTATATATCTTGGATTCACCGGATCTAAAAATATGCTAAAATTAAATACTGAATCGCTTCTAGAAAGCTTTGCAGAATTAAAAACACAATCGCCAATTACAATATCATGAAGAAAGATCAATCACACACAACACAAATAATTTCCCGGGGAAAGCTTACAGCTATAAACCCCACTATCTTCTATTGTATATTTATCATGGATCATGAAATAATTACATACAAAACTCCAATCACAAGAGCTCTCAGTACATCAACTAATTGTCTCATATTGTCATACAAAAATTGACAAATCACTTGCTCAATTTACCGTCTCTAGACAACCTGCCTCCACTGCGCAATTTCTGCTAAAAGAAATCCCCAAATGAATGAAATCTTTCCTTCCTTGACTTCGCAATCCTCATGGGCACATCCAATGTGTGTGTGGTTACATGTGTGCAACCGGATAATGTCACAACTGATAGTTTACTTCCCTTTCACCTACAACTCAACTGGGTCTCCACTGGATCTGACATGCATGCAGTTAATAATAGTAAATATTCAGTTTCATGTGAGACCACTGATTGTGAATTAATTAATAATTAATTCAATTTATCTCTCACTAGTGTATCTTTAGTTAAAACTAGCACAACTGAGTTTAACTCACTTAATTGAGTTACATTAGGGGAATTTTGAGGTCTAAAATGAGCCTCCTAAGGAAAATGCACAATAAAAATTCACTTTATGAGAACTAATCACATTTTAGGGGATGACATCTTCCCTAATCGTTGAGGTGGCATTGCTTGAGTTAAAGGTACTTACTTGTCACCTTCTCAATGGTGGATAGAAACTCATGGCTAACCATGGTAGTGCTCTAAGTATTTTTAAATTCATAAAGTAAAGTACTCATAATGAATTTCATTTCACACTTTTTTAATAAAATATTGTTATTGTCATTTCATTTTTTTTTAAAGAAACAATGCAGATCCCTACACAATCTTCATGTATTTACACACTTTTCAATAAATATTATATTTGTATATTTTCAAATATTTATTTATAAATCAAATCAATTCAATATGTAATATAAAATTCATAATTTAAATAATATAAATTTAATTAATAATATATTCTATAATTAAGAATTTAAGAATTTATATTTATATTTTATTTTAAGTTAGTTAATTACAAAGGACAAATGCATTAGTTGTGCAATGATAATGATTTTTTCTTGAAAATTTCATTCTTATTTATAGTCACATCAATACAATTTTTTTATTATTTTTGTTTTGGTACAACTTTTAAATTGAATTTTTCCAAGGTTACATTGATTTTGGTGCAAAAAGTGAATTGAAAATTCACAAATATTATTTTATTGGTTTAACTATTATTTTATAATTTCCTTAGGAGGCCCATTTTAGGCCTCAAAATTCCCCTAATGAAACTACTTACAACCTGCACAACTCATGCACGACTGCACTTCCAACTCTGTTACAACTTGAATCACTCAGTTGCAACTAAAGTCAACATGGATGTCCCACCAACCAACCACTCAACTCGAAATTCACTTAGCTAAATGATTTTCCACTTCAGTTAACTATTTCCAAGTGCTCAATGAGAATAGATTATAGTTTATTGTCCATCTAAATTAAGGGATAATAAAGATAGACATGTATCTATAAATATACATGCATTCTATAAATTTATTATGCACATACATCTATAAATAGACATACACCTAAAAATAGCTTCAGGCCCCATCCTAGTGTAGGTGCTTAATTTTCACTAGGATCTTCTTGTTGAATCTCAACAATTTTTAGTACAATATCCCCCTAATTTTGTTGTTGTGCCCCATAAAATCCCAGCATTTTTATTTTTGTTCCCTTACATTATTATTGTTATGTAGGCTCTCATTATATTGTGACCCCTTAGACTCCTATATGCACCAAGGAGGTCTTATAATTTGTATGATCCAAGAATTTTTCATTTATGTAATGTAAATGAGGTTTCTCCCTCAAATATGATAGTTTTTAAGTCGTTAATTTATCTTTTCTTATGTTTTTGTGAGTTACTTGCATAAAATTTTGGTATAAGATCAATATGAGGAAGTTTTATGGCAAGGATCTGGTAACATGGATGCTACAGATGGAGAAATATTTTGTTCTCCATGATGTGAAACACACACAAAATAGATTCATTGCATCTTTATATTCATAACCTAATTAGTTTGTATGGTATTGATGGATTTTTTCTCGTAAATCACTTGTCACTTGGTCAATTTTTATGAAGAAATTGATAGCACAATAAGAGGATACAAAGGGTAACACCTTGTTCAGATAAGTGAAAAATTTCAAACAAAAGGGTTCAATGGAGGAGCACATTGAGGACTTACAAAAATTGAATATTAGGGTAACTAATATTCTAGAGGAGCATAGGATTGATATATTCATAGGGAGTTTAAAGGATAATATCCAACATGAGGTTCACCTTTGGGAACCTAATTAATTAGAGAATGCATTCGGGGTGGGAAGAAAATTTTAAACAAAATTTTTGGAAACAAGGAAGTCTACTACTCACAACTATAAAGATGGAAGTTTTGTTACTCCTACCCTTCCACAACCTACAAGGTTGACACCACAACAATTGGAAGAAAAAATAGAAAAAGGGATTTTTTACCATTGTGATAGAAAATACACTAAGGGTCATAAGTGTGATGAGAAGAAATTATTCCACATAGATTTTGAAGAGGAGGAAGTAAAGGAATAAGAGATATCAAAAGAGGAGGATATACACTAGGAACAAACCCCAAAGAAAGAAAAAATGAATCCAACCATATCTTGTAATGAATATTCTTGAATTACCAGTCCTCAAACTCTCAATATAGAATGATATATCAAGAATAGAAAGGTAATAGTGTTGGTTGATTCTGGTAGTACCAATAAATTTTATTCATTGTAAGATATCCAAGGAATTGAATTGCTTTCCATATCTTGCAAGAAAGTGTCAAGTGATGGTTGAAAATGGAGGAACTATAAATTTCTATGGAAAGTCCCATAATATTAAGCTAACCATGGGGTATTATGAATTGAATAGTCCAATAATTTCCATTCCAATGGGTGGTGCTGATGTTGTATTAAGAGCCCAATGGTTACAATCATTGGGGACAATAACTTTTAATTTTAAAGAAAGTTTCTTGATTTTTTTTTTTGGGGAAGGAAAATAAGTTGAATTAAGGGGTATTGCAGGGAAAACAATAATTTTAATCATCTCTAATGGCATGAAAAATCTTCTAAATAAATAAAAATGGGGCATAATTGCACAATTATGCTCGTTGGATGTTTAAACATAGAAATCATCTATTTCTCCATATATCCAAAAATTCTTGGACAATCATTCCAAGGTATTCAAGACTCCCAAATTTCTCCCACATATTTTTGATCATGATAATGCTATTTATTTTATTTGAGGAAGTGTTCCTCCAAACATCAAACCTTATAGATATCCCTATGCCCAAAAGAGTGAAATTGAACCAATGGTTGTCGAAATGCTAGAGGTTGATATAATAATTAGAGGAAATTCCAACCTAAAATTTCCCATGAATTTTTCATGTAATTTCCATGTCATTATATGTAAACCAATAAAAATCCTTTAAATTTAAAAAGAGGTATGTGTAAATATTTTGGAGGGAACAGAAGAAAAACTACATTTTTTTAATTGTATTTTTGGCTTATCTCCTTATAAATTTACTTAAATTTCAGGCGTAGACACTCGTTGGATGCAAAATTAAATTCTGAATCTAACAAATACCATTTATGCAGACTTTGAGAAGACCCCCATTGATAAAAATTGAATATACATTAAAAAATGTGTTGAATATGCATTTTTAATGTATATTCAATTTTTATCAATGTGGGTTTTCTCAAAAGTATGAAGAGTGTATATACTTCAAATTTGAGTGAACCTATATGGATATAAGCCAAAAATACAATTAAAAAAGTAGTTTTCTTCTTTTCTCTCCAAAATTCATCTCTTATTTTATTACTTTAACTATTATTTTATTATTTTTCCTTAGGAGGCCAATTTTAGGCTGAAATTTCCTCTAATGTCAATCTATTCAAAGTTATTTCTCTGTTGCAATAGTATTGGTGCACAAGAAGGATGGATCGTGGTGTATGTGTTAGGATTATAGAGATCTCAACAAGTTCACTATTAAATATAGAAGTTCTCATTCCTGTCATTGATGAATTGTTGGATGAATTATATGGAGAAATTTAATTCACCAAGTTGGATCTTCATTTAGAATATCATAAAATTGTAATGAAGGCTGAAAACATTCCAAAAAAAACATTCGGAACTCATGAGAGTCATTATAATTTTTTGGTAATGTACTTTGACCTTACTAATGCACCTTCCACATTTCAAGGTTTGATGAATTCCATTTTCAAACCCTTCCTAAGAAATTTTTCTTTATTATTTTTTGATGATATGTTAATCTGCAACACATCTTGGAAGGATCATGTTCAACATGTTGACAGGGTGCTCAAAATATTGGAGGAGAAACAATTATATTCAAAAACCTCATGAATATGTGGGTCATATTGTATCTCATGAGGGTGTTGTTACACCATTTTTTGGTCATCTAATCTTTCATCATTAGATGGACCCAAGTACACCATGTAAGACCAGTTTTACCCCAAGTAAAACTACTTTCACTATGTTAATTAGGAAACCCCAAAAGGGAATATTAAACAAACCCATATTTGTTTGATTTTCCCCAAGGAATAATTAATTAAACCATAATTTAATTATTATTCCCAGTCATGTTTAACCCAAAAACAAAGAAATTAATGAGATACACCCATAGTTATCTTATTATTTTCTAGGAATAATTATTTAAATAATATTCCTTGTTAAATATGACCAAATCAACCACTACTAATTAAATAAATCATTATTTATTTGATTATATCCCAACCACTTCCTTAAAAGGATAAATAAATCATTTATTTATTTATTCCTCACTAATCAAGGGATTTGACCCAAGTCAAACACCCTTCCCTCCAACAAATAATAATAAAATATTCCATAGAGGTGGATCTAGATTTGATTAACATTATTTTAATCATGCACCAAGATCTAGAATGACCCAATATTTTGTTATAAACAGGAAGGTTTTCCCCATCATTCTTCACCTTTTGTTGCCTATTAGATCACTCTGGATCTATACACTTGGTCTCATTTTTCATCATTTGCTCCCATTGAGCTACATTTTTGTATTGGGTTTTCTACACCTACAAGAGAGAGAAAGCTTAGATCTGAAGTGCTGAGGACTACAAAGAACCCATCCCATTGAGGAGAGCTGGATACACCTTGTTTTCCTCCCAGGTGCCCTGTAATATAAAAATTCATTCAAAAAATTGTGTTCTTGTCTTGTCTGTTGGATGCATGGAGCAAACCCTTTACTTTACTGCTTAATGTCTTTCCATTTATAGATCTGTTTGTTGCAGCATTTTAATTACTAATCGCAGATCTGAAGATGTTTGGCAGCCTCTATTGTTGTTAGGGCTATTAGTTATGTGTAGCTAAAGTGGTTCTTTTTCGTACACTTCGACGAAGAATTCATACTAACAAATGGCGACTCCGCACGGGTTTTAAATTACGACCGCTGTCGTTTTTCATATTCCTGCATATCCAGCTACTTCAGGCCCTAGGGCTTCTTTTCAGCTGCTTAGTTTTCCTCTTTTTTATGTCATTTTTCTCAGTTACACCATTTTTTGGTCATCTAACCTTTCATCATTAGATGGACCCAAGTACACCATGTAAGACCAGTTTTACCCCAAATAAAACTGCTTTCACTATGTTAATTAGGAAACCCCAAAAGGAAATATTAAACAAACCTATATTTGTTTGATTTTCCTCAAGGAATAATTAATTAAACCATAATTTAATTATTATTCCCAGTCATGTTTAACCCAAAAAACAAAGAAATTAATGAGATAAACCCATAGTTATCTTATTATTTTCTAGGAATAATTATTTAAATAATATTCCTTGTTAAATATGACCAAATCACCCACCATTAATCAAATAAATCATTATTTATTTGATTATATCCCAACCACTTCCTTAAAAAGATAAATAAATCATTTATTTATTTATTCTTCACTAATCAAGGGGTTTGACCCAAGTCAAACACCCTTTCCCTCCAAGAAATAATAATAAAATATTCCATAGAGGTGGATCTAGATTTGATTAACATTATTTTAATCATGCACCAAGATCTAGAATGACCCAATATTTTGTTATAAATAGGAGGGTTTTCCCCATCATTCTGCACCTTTTGTTGCCTATTAGATCACTCTGGATCTATACACTTGGTCTCACTTTTCATCATCATTTGCTCCCATTGAGCTTTATTTTTACATTGGGTTTTCTACACCTACAAGAGAGAGAAAGCTTAGATCTGAAGTGCTGAGGACTACAAAGAACCCATCCCATTGAGGAGAGCTGGATACACCTTCTTGTTTTCCTCCCAGGTGCCCTGTAATATAAAATTCTTTCAAAAAATCGTGTTCTTGTCTTGTCTGTTGGATGCATGGAGCAAACCCTTTATTTTACTGCTTAATGTCTTTCCATATCTAGATCTGGTATTTTGCAGCTATTTTCTTGTCTAACCAATTGCAGATCTGAAGATATTGGCAGCCACTTTTGTTGTTAGGGCTATTAGTTATGCGTAGCTAAAGTGGTCCTTTTTCGTACACTTCGACGAAGGATTCATACTAACAAATGGCGACTCCACTCGGGTTTTAAATTACGACCGCTGTCGTTTTTCATATTCCTGCATATCCAGCTACTTCAGGCCCTAGGGCTTCTTTTCAGCTGCTTAGTTTTCCTCTTTTTATGTCATTTTTCTCACATAAAACCCTAAAAACTTAAAATTTCTAACTTCCGTGTGTTTATGGCCCTATTGCGCAGGTAAGCGACACCAGCCGCAACTGAGACGGCAACTTTTCTGAAAATCTGCCGCCGAGACAACCGGAACAGGGGGGTCGCACTTTTTGGCCCTAAACCTGCGACCTGGACCTCCAGGTCGCACTTTTCAGCCTATTTTCTGCGACCTGAACTCAGATCAGGTCAGAAACTGCGACCTGCCTTTTTTCCAGCATTTTTTCTGCAATTTTTTTGGGTTCTGCTGCAGCTTCTGCCAGGGTTTTCCAGCCTTTGTCTCAGCCCGCCTTGACCAAGATCTGATCTGTTTTTACTCATCTAAGTGGGAACCCAGCCCCTTAGGGCT